>JACSZP010009158.1:0-15505 GCA_016161895.1 Pinna nobilis | reverse complement strand
ATTGTGTATTAATTATCAACAAACTTAAACTTTATTCGTGTTCAGTAAAGAACAATAAAACAGACAAGGTTTCATCATACTTACAAATAAGCTTACTTGAAGAGAGTGGTTGAGTCGGTCATTCTACAGAATGAAACGACTGTATCTCTGAACTTGAATCCCATGGCAGTAGGTTTCAGTGATTCTAACGACCTTCTAAGGGACACAAGAAAAACCAGTTTAATAAGGAGGTGGGAATTATATACACGTTTGTTCGTACACGAATTCTTTAGTGTAATTGGGGATAGCAAAGACCTTATGACCAGGTGGTCTTTATATTGGGGTGGTCACTACAGCAGGTTTTACTGTATCTAAAATGAGTACTTTTTGTAGTTTTTGCATCATAACATCAATGACTAATCTAGAGGAGAATTGTTAATACGTAAGTATAATTAGTTCCGGGGATATTGTCTACCATGCGCATTTAGACATCATCTATTACAGCTGATCACGCTCAACCTTTACTATTTAATCTTGCTTTCGCTGGCTGCTAACTGCAATCTTTCAAAAAACTATATGCCAGAGATTAATGTTCAAGAAGGTCGTTTTCATATAGGGTCAAAGACAAAGGAATTTATTGATTGTTATCAGATTCTCTGATATTTGCAGTCTGCGAATGATAATAAAACATAAAAGCGGTAATCTTTTGCGAAATTAGTCGATGTTGAGTTCATATTGTTGAAGAATATAATTCAGATCCGATATCATTTATAATTATAAGCTTAGCTATCTTATTTCAAAACTTAAGATAATAAGATTGGCTCGAAATGTGATACCCTTCATATTTTCTGGCTTTCATTACATATACATATAGTGATTTTATTAAAGAATTACCATGTTGACAAAATTACAACAATCTTCCTCTCATTAACCGAAATTACTATACTCTTTGGGTGCATAAAAGTTTTCATTTGACCCCTGTGAAAAAAGTGTTTGTTTAAATTACATCGCTTTAGATTCAGGGAGCAGGGCTTTGAATAACTATGCTTAAATGTAAAGATCTCTAGAGATCCTTGAATCTTGTCATAATTGGGAAAGGTATTGGATATTATGTGATTAAAAATCAATTTGGGAAATCTATTGTAAAACAAACGAGATGAAACGGTAGGTACCGCAAATCTCACAGTAATGAAGCAGTTCCATGTACTTTGTGAGTGATTCCTTGAATTCAGACAAATGAACGGTATTTTCTTAACATGATTCATTTACACGTAATCAAAGGGAATAACAATGCGGGATAATACATCTATATTTTTAATTATTGCGTTCACCGAATATAATGTATTTTTTTGTATACTGTAAAGAATATGATTTGTATGGAAATGATGTCAAATTTCTGCTTTTAGAAAACCTAAAATAAATTTTACAATTGCATTTCTCTTTGCATGTAATGGCAAATTATTTAAGTCTCAAGTTAACACCTGTCGGCACAAATGAAGAAGGTTGTGCAGTACACAAGCAAAATTGTATTCATCATATGAACAAAACAGAACAAGAGTCAAGCAGCATTTCCCCAACTTCGTCAAGATTTAAAGGAATGTTTCGGTGAGATAGTGCCTGATGTATGTTTATCCAAGTCTCATTCAAAATATCAAGTTTATTGCCTACTTCCCCCACCTTTTCATCTCTCTCTATGCATTTGTTTTTATTTATGATGTTAATTCTATTAAACAGAGCCCTCAACGTTTTGAGTCGAATTTTGTGTAGTTGTTTCCATGATTGAAATTTACCAATGTTCAAGTCATGTCTGTGAAGTAGATACTGAGCAAGTTTTCGTAAGGTAGGAGTCTCATATTGAAAGTAAGGTTATTACAATTCTGTTAATTATATTTCTGTCAAGAGAATCAAAACCTCTAAGTACTGTTGTTAACTTTATAGTTTAATGATAATACATCTATACCTCATCGCCTCTATTTCTTGTCCGTTATTGAACTCTTTCATAAGTTAGTATACTATGAGAAGTGGCATAATCGTCGTCATGTGGGCAACCCGAGGAAAGTGTATAAAATGCTGCAATACATAATATTTGTCATTCTCATAATAAATACAGCAAGGTGCTAACTCTGATGGCTAATCGACATGCCTCTTGACCTTTTGCATTGTGTTGAATTTGATAAATCAAGAGCATGAAAAAGATACCCGGGCCATTATAACTTTCAAAGCGTTTACGTGAACACGTAATTGTTAAAAGACTTTCATTTTGTTGAGATAATTGCATGTATTTCACACATTTTATATATTTCAGGAAATCACATGTGCATTTTACTGTTTGTTTTTGAAATATTTCGGCTGTTTATCTCATTAGTTTGACGCCAACTGTATTACTCTTAAAAACTGTAACAAATTTTCCTTTTGTATAATGTTAGCAAAACAGTTTAATCTGTAGCGTAAAGTATTAAATCAAAATTGAAATGTACATGTAGCTACGTTTTATCTAAAAAAAATATGGATGAGGTTTGGTGAAGATATACATGTACGTTACTAGAGAGAAATTTTCCAAAAGTCAAGTCAACAGGTGTTACAAACTATTTTAACTATTATATCCTGTAATGCGGACTTCTTATTTTGTCCAATTTTTTTTTCAATAAATTGATGGAACAGAACGCATCGTGTATGTCAGTTTCATTTCCTTTTAAATTCAAATATGGCAGGTATTAATTTTTATTACATATTTGAAAATAAAAAGAATGTATCCATATATATTGAGTGAACCCCCCCCCCTCCCCCCCCCCAAAAAAAAACAACGGCACATTACGATTCTAGAATTAATTTTGAAAGAAACGTGGTTTGTACAACGTAACCATTGGCAATGAAGAATTCGTGGTAAGCAAAATCTAATATCTAATTCGATTACATGTACATGTTATATTGCTTGTTATTTCTCTGAGAGGTTTGTGTTTTATCGTTTTACACTAAGGTGATCTTTTCCGTTCTCTTTTAGACGAAGATTCTACCTATTTCGAGTTTTAGTATCACTTTATTGAATTAGTTTACCATTTCCGTTTCTTAATTGGTTCAACTCTTTTAGATTGGGATCGGTCTTTTCTTTTTTAAAACCAATGTCTAGTATAAATTTTCGCTTCACGTGTGATGTCATCAATGCTGAGCAAGAAATATCTAGAAAGGATTTAGCATATGATTCAGCACATTCGTATCACATGACTGCAGGTTTACACAATTGAACATAATAAAACCAAATTTCTATATATAATTCCAATCTAACTCAATTCTATCATAATTTTGAAAAAAGAACCATTCTATTTGTTGAAAACAGACATGTGTATTCTAGCAGAAACTACAACGTGATCATTCAGTAGAAACACCTATACAATCTTCTCCATTTTCTTTTGATATCATTTATGGCCGGAATTTGATCACCTTAACCGTATCCTTGAAATTTGCATTCGATTTCGAATGAAAGGATTCTGTTTCTAATGCACAAAAAGTAACTTAAGTTTAATCAATCGAGCATTGACGAGCTCCAGACAGCTATACAGGAATGGTTTTATTATAAACTTATATAAGCATTGTTGTGTTTGTTTTTGCTTTACGCCACACTCGACAATCTTTCAGTCATATGGTGGCGGCCAGTTTTTATTGATGGAGGGGAGAGCCCCCGTTACAAATGTACCCGGGAAGAGACCACCGACCATCCGAAAGTAAACTGGCAACTTTCTCATATAATCACTTTTGGTTCCAGCGAGGCTTGAATCCGCGCTGACAAGAGGTGAGGGACTGAGTGGTTTAAATCGCAATTCTTTCACCTTTAACCGTGACGTAAGTCCCATATAAGCATGAAAGGTCGAACTGGAAAGCATGAACAATACTACTGAAACTTAAGAACAATGCTAGTAATTTAGTGAATCGAAAACAGAGAAGAAAATTATGTTATTAATCCGGTTTTATTCGCGAAAACTTTATTTTGACGTAACCCGTGAGAGCATATAATCACGTACATGTATATACATTGTAAGTATATCATTCCAACTTGACATTACCTTCCACCATACTACCGGTACATAGGTCGCTTACCTACATGCTTAATCTCGATCATATATTTTCGCCAAAAATGATTCAAAGAACAGATTCGCTTAAAATTAAACATCGCGAATTGTCTTGGCCTTCCAGAGAAAAAATTATATTTCGATGTTTCAGTTCGACCATGTTTAGAAGTGTGTCTGATTTCGTTGATAACAGTATTATGTCCGGACAAATGTAATTGGGTAATTCCTATGACTATGGAAATCACAGATGCCAAGCTTAAGGTATAGATCGCCAGAAGAATCAGGGGGCAATTTACAAAATTATGAATATTGGACAATCAAGGACCTAAAAAAAACAGAGGTAGGATCAGGTGCCCTGGATGGAGTAAGCTTCCCCTGCTGACCGGTCACACCCATCATGTGTCCAGCCATATTCAGATGAAATAATTGAGAAACGAACTCCCGCCAAATTCGATAGAAATTCAATAATCAACATTCCATTCAGTTAAACTTTATTGTTTCAAATAAGGTCATTTTAGTGACCGTAATTTTTTTTAAATGTCTGCATTAAACGTGATGTTTTATCCTCGTAACGACTTTTCAGTAAGTAGTTTGCCCCTATATGAAAATACTCATATGCAAAACGTACTCTGGTAGTAGTAGTCATGTTACGATAGAGTTTTGTAGTAGATTTTGTTGTCACATTTTTTTCGTTCCAGTAAAATTAAAAACCTTCATACGATACTGATAAGTGTACTAATAGAGGTCATAGAATTTGCTATATACTTTAAAAAGCAAATTGATTTTAGGTTTGAATTAACCAATTTTTTATGACGTAGATGATGATGTTGATAATGTTGGTCATGATGATTATGATAGTCATGGTAATGTTAAAATAATAACAAATACCGGAAAGACTGTAAACAAAAAGTATTTCTGTCATTTATAATAATGAATCATTAGAATTACTGATTATTTCAGAGGAATTTTGATATTCGTCGCGGTTCCAGAGTTAGCGTGTTCCCCTTCTTGGTCCAGTTGTTCATCAGCTGGTAAAATTTTAACCTTCGGTTAAAGATAACCAATGTTCGAATTAAAGCCCAGGAATAAACTTTGTTGGTTAAAACAAGTCATTATTGGGGTTGAATCAAACCTTTGGTCAGACAATCTATCAAATATAGTAAATTTTATAAAGTTTTGAGGCTCAGTTACAATACTTCTACAAAGCTCGGTTAAATTTAAACCTCGGTTAAATTTAACCGACAATTGAACAACTTGGCTCATGGAGACTGTGGATTCGAATCGTCGCTGCGGATTCAGCTGCCATTTCGTACCCTTCGGATGAGAAAGAAACACGCAATGACCTGTGACACAGACCAACCGCTCAATATCCGTAAGTCGACTTTCACCGAAATACCCATGTAAGTTAAAGATTCTTTGGTGGAACCTGAACAACAACACAGTTCCAAAAAGGTTATTCAGTTACTGTGCAAATCAAACGTCATGAAGCGTTGTTCTCTGATATATTTATCTAATCTAATTGTTGTTATCGACATAGCTGTGTTGACATATTACACCCTTTGTGTAGCACTGATTTCCACAAGTTAAACAATAAATCAGCCTTTGTTAATATGTTTCTGAGTGAAACTTGAGCAGCGCTGACCTAAAACGGTGTCGTAGATAATTATCAGCCGATGTTCAAACGTAAAAATTATAAGTTATTTCCGAAAAACAATAGATCAAGGCTATAAAGAACTGTACGAGATCATCTGTGGATTTGTACATCGTAATTTATAAAAAAAAAATATCATGTGCCGGTTTTAATCAGAGAAACAATTCTAAGAAAAAAAACATAAAGTCGATTCTCATCAGAGAAACAATTAAGTATTGATCGATGAGAATCCTTCATATATATTTTACCTCGTTTCTGAATTGTTGTTTTATATTTTCAATTAACCATGATAGTGATGTCAAAACGACCCAGCAATGTATATCATTGCAAGATTTGATATTTTCATGGCTGAAAATCACTTGAGATATGACTTTGTAATGGCGAATATGCCTCTTTGAGCCAAGCACAAAAATATAGTTTTATTTTGAAATGAATACGTTCTGAAATAAATTCTGGGTTTATTTCCATTGGTAGAGTGACCGTCTCTAGACTGGGAAGTCTTAAATGAGGCGGGACTTGCTTTCCACGCCCTTTTGATGAGCCAGTAAATAGTGAGATCCTGTTTAACTGTGGATGTCGGCCTGTTAAAAAATCCCTCACCCTGTCAGACAAAGCCTTATGCATATAACAGAATGTCTGGTATCCTTTTCACCATCACTAACAGGTAATAAGTGCATGAAAGTTTCATATTCATTATTTGACATAGAGAAAAAGGTAAAGGTAACAAACATCGATCGATCTCATAATTCCTATAAGGAATGTCAATTAAGGAGTTGGGCAAATACGGGCCCCTGGATACAACAGAGGTGGGATCAGGTGCCTAGGAAGTGTAAGCATCCCCTGTTTATAGTATGAATTTAAAAACTGACAACTCAACTTTATGATAAACGGGATGACTTCAGTTTCACCAGTGTCAACTTCCCATATTTATGTAGCAATGTTCTATCCTCGCCTGCATATGGAGTTTATGTCTCTCAACTGATTCGATACGCTAGAACTTGTTCGGTGGTTATTACCAGTTTTTAAATCGAGGTAGGCTATTGACAAACAAATTGATGCTACAGGGGTTCTAACAGTCTCGGTTAAAGTTAGCTTTTCGTAAATTCTGATACAATTCTGTACGGTCGGTACAATGATATGATTTGTCGATACGGCCTGTCATTGGCTCGAATGTTGTCTGACATGTTTCATAACGGTTGTTAGATCGTTCGTTACACACTGATTTTGACTACGGATTACTCCGTTTACCTGATCAACAGATAGGACTCACGGCGGATGTGACCGGTCAACAGGGGATGCTTACTCCTCCTAGCCACCTGATCCCACCTCTGGCGTATCCAAGGGTCCGTATTTGCCCAACTCCTTTTTTTTGCAATTTTTTTGCCTTTACCTTTTTATGAATAATATCATAACGTGGAAATCTGCTTTTTTTTTATTCATTACCATGTCTTTTGGTTTGTTTGTTTGGGTTTTTTTCTTTTTTTTTCTTCGTTGCCATGTTTTTTGTGGGTTTTTTTTTTTTGTAAAATGTACAAAATGTGAACATTTTTAAAATTGTCCATTTACGATCACTAGCATTTTATATAGTAAGATAATTTGTGAAAATGGCTTCTGATGTATACATCAGCTTAATACCACCACGATACGACTGTAAGAATACTAAAATTGGTGTGAGCAGTAATGTAAAACATCATCAATCTGCATAATTTTAATTCTGCGATTTTGGGATACTCTCCCTAAATGGAACTATTCTGCGGGAAGGCGCGATTAGCTAACGAAGTACAGAAACCAACACGAATCCCTGTGTATAAGTACTATGACCAGGACTATACCTCATATAATAGTAATCAATATATTCTGCTTCAGTGTCACAGCACATAGATGCTAAATCGCATTCTTTTCCACCCAAGAATCAAAATGCGATGTACCCTTTGCTTATGCTGGAAAACAAAAATGGCCCCACCTTCTTCATTACGCAACGTCCAAATACGCCTCCAAGAAGAGAAGAGTTACAATTTCGAAACCCCTGTATTGTGATGGAAAGATAAGACAGAATAATAATAGCTAAACGATGGAACAACAAAAATTTTGTTTAAAGCATCCTTTGTTTGGATTTTAGTGTTAATTTCAAACATTGCCAGAAAAGTCATGTACGTTTTATGATTTAGTACAAATTACATTATGTCCTCGTGACAAGAAATTATGCAGTTGTTAAACATATAAGCATAAAAAATAGGTTATGCTTCCATTATTACGTGATTTCCAATATTATGTTCTTTATTCTCAGAAACCTTCACAGTTTATAGGTGTTAATTATATATACATGTATACATTCTAAGTTTCAATAAGAAATACATAGATAATGCATATAGAAATAAATAGATGATACAGGAGTACCGTACAAGAGTTTCCTGGGACGTAAGTTGAAAACAAAGGTTAAAGTCGTGGAGATGGTAATTTTTGTTGCATAAAAGATTACCCAAATTGCACCGTATATTGTATAAGATCTTGATTGACTACATATCCCTTCACGCCCAGTCAGTGGACGGTCTGTTCTAACCAAACAGAACAGTATGTGGCTGCCATATTTACGAAGGTTTTGCAAAGGAATAGTGAATTCCGGAAGGAATGATAGCATGATTATATCACCAGAGCTTTCAATTCTGTAATATTATTTGTGTGTATGGCCAAATCTTAGCAAGGTTGAAACATTTTCTTTTCAGTAATAATATGTTTGGCATACAAATACTGAATAACTGGAAAACGTCGCTCCTTGTCATTTTAGTCTTCCCACTACTGAAAACATATTAACCTTGTCTTAGATTAGCAATATTTCTATTCGCCCAATGTACGATACGGATTTTAATGCATCAACTAGGTAAAATGTAAATTTCGCTCTAACTTAAAATTCAACTTTTTTGTTTGGGTACACAAATGGCAAAAATTAAACGCGAGCATATTGGACATATACTGAAAAATGAATTGTTAAACATTATGTATCCTGTACAAAATGAATAACATTGGAAGATAGAAAGGTAAATAATTATAAATACTCATCAGTATCTAAGAGTCTTTCTTCACAATCTATTAACCAGTCAAGATTGCTATCGGATATCACTTAAATCACAAAGCCACCACCGTCCAGCACGTAGCACTCTTAGATACAATGGGGTCCCCCGCTAAAAGATGTTGGATGGTACCATTTGCAGTGACTGTCTTTTGCATTACAAATACACGTGGCTACATTTTATGCCTCACAAATATCTCATCGGTTTTAGAGATGCCCTGTACATGTAGTTCAATACTCATCTTGTTAGTGCTTTAGCAGTACTATTTCGCATCACTTTCAATATTTTCTTAGTTGTATCTGTAAGACATCAATCTAATGTACTTATCAAACGTGTCTTTTAGAATTAATATGCATACATAAGTACGATATTTTCAAACATAAACGAAATTGTCAAAATAAAATTTGGGTTTATATATTAAGCTTATCTAAGCCAGCTGGTTGTTTCATTCAGTATATTACCATAAAAGGTTAGATTGTTTTGACTCGAAGTAACGTTTCTTCAACTTCCTTTGCCTTGGAAGTATAACGTTTTCCGCAGATAGGGTGCCACATACAAGTACTACTTTTTTTTACATTATTCAAAAGGAGAGGGAGAGTGCTATATACTAGTAAAACTTTTTACAGTATTCAAAAGGAGAGGGAGGGTGTTACATACCAGTACTACTTTTTACAGTATTCAAAAGGAGAGGAAGGGTGTTACATACCAGTACTATTTTTTTTTACAGTATTCAAAAGGAGAGGGAAGGTGCTCCATACCAGTACTACTTTTTACAGTATTCAAATGGAGAGGGAGGGTGTTACATACCAGTACTACTTTTTACAGTATTCAAAAGGAGAGGGAGGGTGTTACATACCAGTACTACTTTTTACAGTATTCAAATGGAGAGGGAGGGTGTTACATACCAGTACTACTTTTTACAGTATTCAAAAGGAGAGGGAGGGTATTACATACCAGTACTATTTTTTTTTTACAGCATTCAAAAGGAGAGGGAAGGTGCTACATACCATTACTACTTTTTACAGTATTCAAATGGAGAGGGAGGGTGCTACATACCAGTGCTGATAAGGGTGCTACATACTAGCACTACTTTTTTACAGTATTCAAAAAAGAGGGAGGGTTTTACATATCAGTACTACTTTTTACAGTATTCAAAAGGAGAGGGAGGGTGCTACATACCAGTACTACTTTTTACAGTATTCAAAAGGAGAGGGAGGGTGCTACATACCAGTACTACTTTTAACAGTATTCAAAAGGAGAGGGAGGGTGCTACATACCAGTACTACTTTTTACAGTATTCAAAAAAGAGGGAGGGTGTTATATACCAGTACTACTTTTTTACAGTATTCAAAAGGAGAGGGAGGGTGCTACATACCAGTAATACTTTTTACAGTATTCAAAAAAGAGGGAGGGTGTTATATACCAGTACTACTTTTTTACAGTATTCAAAATAGAGGGAGGGTGTTACATACCAGTATTACTTTTTTACAGTATTCAAAAAAAGAGGGATGGTGCTACATACCAGTACTACATTTTTACAGTATTCAAAAAAAGAGAGAGGGTGCTACATACCAATACTACTTTTAACACTATACAAAAAAGAGGGAGGGTGTTACATACCAGTACTACTTTTTTACAGTATTCAAATAAGAGGGAGGGTGTTACATACCAGTCCTACTTTTTTACAGTATTCAAAAAAAGAGGGAGGGTGCTACATACCAGTAATACTTTTTACAGTATTAAAAAAAGAGGGAGGGTGTTACATACCAGTACTACTTTCTTACAGTATTCAAAAAAAGAGGGAGGATGCTACATACCAGTACTACTTTGTTACAGTATTCAAAAAAGAGGGAGGGTGTTACATACCAGTACTACTGTTTTACAGTATTCAAAAAAGAGGGAGGGTGTTACATACCAGTACTACTGTTTTACAGTATTCAAAAAAAAGGGAGGGTGCTACATACCAGTACTACTTTTTTACAGTATTCAAAAAAAGAGGGAGGGTGTTACATACAAGTACTACTGTTTTACAGTATTCAAAAAAAAGGGAGGGTGCTACATATCAGTACTACTTTTTACAGTATCCAAAAAATGGGGAGAGAGATTGAGAAGCTAATTTCTTGTGCCTTTATAACAAATATTGCTAGTGTCCTTAATAATACTTTTTGTAATATACTCAAATATCAATTTGATATAATCCAAAATCCTTGTTCGACGTTGCTTAGCAACGATCTGTCAACTGATAATCAGTGTCGACTTTCTTGTATTGTGTTAGGTTGCGGCATCTAGCCTATTCTGTTGATTGTTACCGAGAAATCTATATGTATCTGCTTTGTTCATCTCCATGCCAAGGTAGATTAATTATTTTGACAAAATAGACAGAATCTGTTACTTGTGGGGAAAAAAATACAACGTGTAAACGATTGATTAGTTATAAACTGTGCGGAATAGAAACACATAGTTTCAGCATCACTTACACTTGTTGAAATATAGCTCTTAGTTTCAGAGTTAACCTAAAATCATACGTTTGATGTTGAGAGGTTATATTTTGCAGGAGCAAAGACATAAGCACAAGATTTTTAATCCTCGATTCGCAAATGATACAAATGCCCTATTGTACCTGTTATAAAGGTATTTTGTTCCACCTTTAAAATTATTTCATTAATGCAGTACTAAGTTTATGCAGGTTCCGTCATTTTGATTCCTATGCTAAAGACATTATCCTGTTCTGTAAGGGATATCTAATGTACCGAAATTCAGATCACCGTGATTATAGATCTGAGCTTTATTGTCTTATCGGATATTCAGCTTCCAACTTGTACATATCTAAAAAACGCTCAAAGCATTAATTACATGTACATGCATATTGTAATGCCTCATATTTAGTATTCTCTAACATGGAAACCAAAACGCTTGCTGTGAGGTAAAAAAATCATTCAAGATAATTCGAGATATCCTTAGAAACAATCGGTTTCATCTTATACATACATTATTGAATTAAGTTTTAATTAAACTGAAATTGTTGTCTTTATATTCTTGTTGGTTTTGAACTATGTGTTTCATGTACTTTGTATAACATGTAGCGACATGTAATTATAAGTGTTGACCTAGTTGTGTCAGCTCTTGACTTGAAAACATTTGACAAGTGAAGTAAGAAGACATAAAAATCCCTTACACTTGATAAATTGAATATTGTCATTCGGGTAAATTAGATGAAGTTTTATTCTCTTTTTTCTAAAGGAAAAAAGCCATGGGAATCGATGACATTTTCAGCTTTATTCAAAACCTTCTCCTTTCAAAGTACCCGGAATGAGTCATCCGCTGTTCTGTGATTTATTTCGGCTATCTTTTTATTTTTTCATTCCTTCATAAAGAAGAGTTCTACTCACCCGAAATCGATAAAGTGAAATTTCATTGGTTTGATCCATTCATGAATATTTATGAGATTTTACAGACTCGGTTGGATTTCTGCTGAGTTACCCAAGACTATTCAGTAAGGGGCGCAAATACCATGGATAGTAAAGGGTGTGTATACATATGAGTTGACAAAATGTGATGTTTATCTTATTGAACATAAATTCCTATTTGCTAATAGATAATTAATATAATATTAAATTCAACATTATTTCAATAAATCAAAATCGAAAAAAGAGAAAATTTCTTTGTTTACACATTTATTCAGAGGGGTTCCATGTAAATGTAACCTTTAAGACGAACATATGAAAATCAAGAAAAAATTATTGAATTTGTGTCGTCCGGATAGTTCACAAGTGTGACGTCATCATTTACAGTCTAAAATGCCTAACCAACTTACAGAATTAAAAAGTTACCTGCCTTATGTGACCTAAATGTACGCCTCTTGGAGTACAGTTTTCCTACACAAAACATACGTATCATGTCTTAATTATGTGATCACATTCAGTGCATTTCCCTTGAACGGTTTATTAAAACAACTTAGACTGTAATTTAAATGATATTGAAAAGCACCAGATAAAATTTAGAGAACAAATGTCGAATCTGATATACCAAGAGTATCTTATATACAAGCAAACACAAACATCTTATTCAAAATAAATAGGTGGTTTTGGATGACATCTTTTTCAAATTAAATGGGTGGTTTTGGAAAATGTACTAGGATGTTTATGTATGTGAGCTGAATTTTATTTATAAAGAGTTTGTCTTCATCGACCTTTATGTTAATTTACAAAACTTAACACAAAGATTATGATACCATATGTCTATGTTTCATTTACCGTGTGGATCGAGACTCTTACTTGTGACTATTCCTGTCCACCTGGTGTCAGTCGCATGTGTTTCACTAATTCAAAAGCCTTTAGGTCAATGAGATGCAATTACTTCCTTTCCACATGAAGGATATAAGTATGTATTTATTTAAATAAATGAAAATCCAACCAGCCTCCAGATGTTTGACCAACTCTTTAACTTCCGCTTATGGATACTCGACCAGCTTTATTGATATTTATAAAACCAAAACATTTTTCATGCAAATTGCTATAAACCGACATAAACTGTCATCAATGTTGTAAATCGGTTTCGCCGTTGCAATCACAAATTTTAAAGGTAAAGGTAACGATCAGCGATCGATCTCATAGCATCAAATGTTTCAATGTTTCATTTGCTGTGTAGATCGAAACTTTAATTCCTGGACTGCTTGTGTCACTTACATTGTTTTCATGAATATTTAAATTCATTAAATCAATGGGATGCAAATGTTGCCATTCCATGTGAATAAAATATAAGAATGTAATACTTTGGGGGGAAATGGTAGCCCGAACATTTTCTAGACGTTTGATCAGATCTTGGTTTGGCTCTAAGGGATACTCGATCAGCTTTATTGATAGTTATGAAATTAAGACACTTTTTTATAAACATTGGGATGAACCTACATAAAATACAATAAATATTTTAAATATGTTTCGTCCTTGCAGCCAAAGATATAAATAAACATGCATATCTACGTATACTAATAGAATACAATTGGGTGTCGTTTGTGATGGTAAATTTGATCTGCGTCTCCAGCTCAGGGCCTAGCAGAGGAATCTAGAAATCGAGTCCAAGCCCCGGTATGAATGCTTTTTTTCCTGTGCTGTGAATAATACAGCAAGAAGCAAGAATCGGTGACAAGCATTGGCTTGGCACGTTCACTATCCCCATAGTAACTTGAATTTTCTGTCATTAATTTTTTGTTACAGTTAATGCAAATGTGTGATATTGAATGTTGCGTTAAGCACCAAGAAGTAAAAATTGAAAGACAAACAGAGACCAAACAAAATGTGTTTTGTGTACAAATTTACAATTAAAAAATGTACACTAGAAATGTAGCCAGCTGTAGTTTTTTGTGTGGGGTGTCATTAAATATAATGTCGCATAACATCGCCTGAGATAGACATGAGAGAATCAGACTTTTGTTTTCACTTAGAGATGGACACAGTATTACCGTCAATACTGCGTTCACGCTTACCAACCTAAATAGCTACGAGGACAATACTTGATTCACAAGTCAGATTGAATTTGATCCGTGATGTACTAAATTACCTAGCGACATGTTTATAAGTTCCTTTATCTGGTGTTACCCGCGAGTGCAATATCATATCAGTTCGCCATTGCATGTTTTGTGTTATCAGTTTAATCACTGAAGCCTTCCTTCACACCTCCACCTCACTAGCACACTAGATCATGTGACTCCAATATCTCCAGGTGTGTGGTTCTTTGATTTCTCTGACATTAATCATTGGGCGTCACGGTGGCGAGATTGTTAGTCTCATCCCCATGAAAATTAGTCTTGACCAAGCTAAAGCGTTCAGATGGGTCGAAACTGTTCTTTAACCAACCCATCAGCATTTGATGTCAAACTTCAGAGTCGTTCGGGTGACCTAACAAACCCGAGAGCATGTGTCGGAGTATCCCATGGAGCATAAGAAGGTCCTGTTTATCAATAATTTGATTGTACCAATATATGATGCCTTCACAATCAATTAATGACGATCACATTTAAGTGAAATATTCTCCAACACTTAAGTTTGAGTGGGAAAATATACAAAAGTAAAATAAACGAACAGAATATGACATTGGTCGTTTTAAATTGTGAAGGCAAATTAAAAAATCTACCAGCATTTGGATTTCGTTGCTGGTTGTGAGTGAATTCTATTCCATGATTTTATATATCATTTTCATCTTTTATATCTAAAGTTTTTGATTATGTGGAAAATAAGGGAAAATCATGACGTCTCCATGCCATCATGACGTCATATAATTCTGGTTGACTTTGTCAAATTGGCTTCATGAGGCCAGATGGCTGCATAGATAGCCCAGTTGTATTTTGAGAGTCACTCACCCTCAACGGTATTATGAACTATGCAGAAAAAGACATCCATCTGATATAAGATTTTTTAAAACATTAACAAACATGATTTTAAAAAGTAGTCAGTAAAGAAGTGTGCAAATTCGGTACCACCAAATGCAAAAATACCGTAAATGCTTAAAAGAAAATACTAAATGTCGTATTTGCCTAGAAACGACGTCAAATTGAGCGTATTGTAATTTTGCAAGGTTTTTCGAACAGAGCGTTAGCCTCATTACCTTTGCACATGTATTAAATGTTATATCTTTTATAAAACTTGTAAATGCGTTCTTCAAACTAGTATGTGCCATTGAGTTTAGTCAGATACTTCACAAGTTTTATTGCTATTATAAATGGTCACATAATTTATGGATCACCCTGT
>JACSZP010009157.1:0-10326 GCA_016161895.1 Pinna nobilis | reverse complement strand
AATAATAATAACGATAATGACAATAATAATAAAAATTAAAATAATAATAATAGCAGTAATAGAGTCGTTCACTCATAAGAAGACGTTAGTGATGCGTATTGCTCAGATAGTGAATGATCATAAACATGCTTTCACCTCGATTTGTAAGTATCGCATTTGACAGAATATTAACAAGTCGCGGGCTAACCAGGCTTGAGTCCCCCTATAAGAAACATGCACGCCATCACGGAACTTTGACTGATTCTTTATTCCCACAGAACGTCAGATGATAACAAATTAGGCATCTACCATATCTACGGCAGATCTACCGATTGCTAGATTATGAAACAGCATCTTCACATCATTTTCTCTTGTAATGCTGGTTTATTTTTGAAGTTGCAAACATTTTGAAAATTTACTGCTGAAGGGTCTAAAGATACGACCCCTTCTAGTTTCTTTGAGGATTAACAAGAAATATGTATATTTAACATTTATATGTTATATATATATACATGTATATGCAGTTCACAAAATGTTTAAGATTTTGATATTACTTTGACTATTGGAATGTTCTGACTGATAAAGAATATACGTTTTACCTTAAGTAGACCTATATCATTTCTGTCTAATATAAAGCTCGAAAATTCATTTTAAAATATCATGTTTTTTTCTGTATATTGTCTTGGACTCTGAACCTAGATAAATACCTTTTTCCTACCAAAATACTTCACCTAATGTATGTTTTCTGACGTCTGAAAGAAAGAGTCGTTATTTTTCAGGATTGTTACATGATTATAAAACCCACACAAAATACATGTATATGAGGGGTTCTCTATTCTCGAGACAGTTTTTTTTATTGTCAAACCCGAACAATTATTCCGTAATGCTTTCTTAAAGCAATTCTCAGCGCATGTTAAGTTCAGAATTAAGACGTTAACCAACTATAAACATAGACCTCGCTTCTAATAGAACCATTGTGGTGTGTAGATGAACATTGTTCTTTGAATTCAGTTTTATTTCAAGTAGGTAAACTACTGATGATGCATTTTTGTTCAATACTGTGTGCCAATGCAATTTATTTGAGAAAATAAGTAGGATACCAATGATATTCAACAAAGAAATCTTGATGACGGAGTAGCACATGATCAGGGATTGGTAATTTTCATCAACTAACTGGCCGCCAAATTAGTATGCTTACACAAACCAGAATCCTTTAATTGCTTTTTCAGCCATTGAAATCTTAAGTCATACGTGTTTTAAGTGACTGTCCAAGGGAAGTTATTATACTTATGGTCAAATATAACAAGTGATATCTTAAGTCAGATGTTTGAAAAAGCAAACAGAAAACGTGGGAAGCATTCATTTAGGTCCCATAAGAAAGACAGTTCATTGCTTCCGTGGGCCGCTGTCAGGGTAAACTGTATTTAGAACCTTAGATGTGCACTTAAAAAAAAAAATTTTCCCAAAAATTAGGCACGTTTGTTAAAATGTCATTTTGTCCCAATAATTAGGAAAAAACACAAACGAAACGCAGATATGTGGGGATACCTGATAACTTGTTGACATTAAGGCTGCTTGATAGTATGATAGACAAATATTGACCTATAAGTATTGTGTGTGCAGGAGTACACGAGTAAATGTTTATTAATGTAGATATAAGCAATTATAATAAGCCATACCACCTGATGTTGCAAATAATCAGATAATGTGGAATATATATGCTTGTAAAGCTTATAGGCCTACCCAGATGTGTGAGTAGGTAACACCCCGGCTACCAACGCTATTCTGGCTACACATTTGATTAATTCGACCACACAGAAAGATTACAATGAATTATTCAATTTTACGCAAAACATCATGCTTACAATCAACGAATTTCAGATCCATTTTACACAACAACAAAAATGAACACACACACACACACACACACACACACACACACACACTTGTACAAAACTCAAACAGGTATACATGTATGTCATATTTTATGTACCCGAATATCATAAGACCAGGGCATTCATTTTTATTGACAAGGGCGTTCTCACAAAATGAAATAAATTTAATTTTTAAATAGAAACATATTTACTGCAGCAATATGGTGTAACTCATTTCAAGTTGACGATGAGAAATGAAGTGATACCACCAAAAATCAACTTTAAGGTTATTGTTTTGATTTAGACTCGGATAAATGCTCAAAACTTGGAAAATTTCGAAGCAATATCAAGAAATTTATATAAGAGAGATATCAAGAAAATCTAGTATGTGTTGATTTTGACCTTTCTCTACGATCGCACATGTTCAGTTTCAAGATTGCAGTTGTTGCCACCTGCAAGTTAGTTTCATTTTTGTGTATTTACCAGAATCTGTTTTCTCGCTCTATCTCGCTGTGACTTGCTGTTTCAATGATGTAGAAGTGTTGACTTGCCGCTGTCTACGCGGCGTAATCTGAGAATGCAGAACATGGATAGACGTAAGATTACTTTTAAGCTCCACAGTTAAGCGGGACTTAAACGCGTTTGTTACATTTAACAGGACTGAGAGATTATGTTCTTATCCATCAGTATTAGACTGAAGTTGGGACTGATCAGTTTATCTTTATTTTGAATGCCTATCTTTTTGAACCGCTGATCACGTGTCTCAGTATTGAAATAACCCTGAATTGCAAGGGTTAAACATTTGTATTTTGGTAGAGACATAAAATATATGTTATCTACGTCAATTCATGTTTCATGCATTCACAATATGCAATTCCGATTGATAATCATTTTGTTATAATACACCAAATGACAGCTTCGTCACGTTGATATGTTCTTTTTAATCTGGACCCAGTTGCACAAAAGTTTAACTGGTAGTTGAATTTAACCATGAACTTTCCCATGGTTCAGATTGTGGTTGTGGTCATTCTAAATCAATTTGTTATATTAGTTAACACGTAATTAATGGAATTGTCATCAATTTCAATGTTCTTGGCATGCATATAAATAATAGCATCGATCTTAGCCCCATCTCTTTTCTACCTTTTTGATATGCCCTATCGTTATCTGTCAAATTTGAAAATGTGAAATCCAACTGCACCTTATATTATACCTCCCATGTTCATAATTGATCCAAGCCTCCTGCTAAAATATACATCATAATTATTCAAATGTATGCACTTGTAGGCTAAGATATTTTCTTATCCAAGTAAGAACTTGCGATAGCCAACCCCAATTTCCTATTTTGTATTTTCGATGATATGCATCTCTATTGGAGTGATTAAAAGGTCCACGTGCGCATTTTTTAATTTTTCTCATCGTTTATGTCTACAAGTGGGTCAGGAAAATATTGAACTTTAATTTCAAGGCTTGAACGATGTTTGCTCAATTGAATTTTAAAGTCTGGTTATGTTGTATAGTGATGACATTTAGACGACACCAAGAAACAATGGTACAAATGTAGTCAATTGTTACACATGATATACTCAAGTTAAGCCAAATGCAGGACTCGAATTTTATAATTCAGTTGCACAATGCATTGTTAAATTAACATGTTGCTAGCCATAAAGTACAAGTTAAAATTCAGTTTATAATTTGCAAAATATATGATTTAACGCTACTGCGGGGTTGTTTAATTAGTTAATTATGAATTTACCTTTAAAATCTTTTTTAAGGTCATTGCAACCACAGATTAACCATCGACAAGTTCATTGTTAAATTTAAGTACGAGTTAAGCTATTGTGTAACTGGGTCCAGTTCGCTAAATTGTGAATACTTTTGAGCTAAGCTCGCTCAGTATGGAAACCTGGTAGCACCATTCAATGACAAACGTTAAATACCCAGTATATAAGAGACACTATTCTGAATTCGCGTATTTATAGCTGAATTTCAAGAAGGAAGTATATCGGTGATGATACTATTTAAAACTTAAAACGGATCTGGGAAGAGATTATTATAACGAACAAAAATGAGCACGAAGGGATTATGGGACGCAAAAGCATTCCCATTATTCAACATTCTTCCAATCATAATTAGGGAGCAAAAATTCTTCTCAAAAATGTTGTTATGTAAGAAATATTTCAGTCAAAATCACAGACCATTCAGATGAAATTCCTACACACCGGAATAACCTTTCTGTAAGAGTTTTAATGCCATTACTTAACTTTTCTCGTCACGAAGCATTCGCGATCGGCTGCAAACACTTTCAGTAGTTCCCTACTTCATATACACTGATTTAGTCGCAAATAAGCGTGAGCAATATCTGTCTGCTTTGCCTCAAAATTAATCCATTATAGCAGAACGCTATTAAAGTTAATGATTTGATTAAATTCTCAAGAGTTGAGCGCTCATATTGTTTTCGCCGAGTGCTATAGAATGAGGATAATATACTTTTATGAAGTCCACTCAAGAAATGTTAGCTTCCCTCATAATTATACTTTGGCCAGTTTTTACATATGTTTCGATGTTTTTATTTTTTCTTTGCTTGAGTTTATGTAACCAACATCTATAATCATACACAATTAAGGGGGGTTTCTTTTCATTGCCTTGGTCGTAGTCGCTACATGGCTAGCTCGTCTGATTTCTTATGGTGAGGTTATGGGTTTGAAACCGCGCTGCTTTCTTGCATGCGATAGTAAAAACCGAAACTTGATAGTAGGAGTAGGCATGTGTAGGAACCCTCACCATTTAATGGTCATACGTGTGGAGCATAGGCTAAACCTATAGGTTCTCAACGGAATACCTTGACCATGTCAGTGAAAGATTGTTGAGTTTACAACAATACAACAACTTTTAATATTAATGTAGGGGTTGTTTTTTCTCCATATATAAGACCTTAACTACAGTAAATGCAGAGAGAGGTAGAACAAGTCCTAATATCATACGACAAACAAACTGTATATGACTTAGCTAAATGGTCACGCATCGGTGATATGTCAAAGGTATATAAAATGTAATAAGAAAAAAAATCAAAGAATCTGCCCGAAAATACTCGGATAACAACGGAAAGATAAAAGATTACTGACAAAAATTAGTTAACTATAATGTTATAAAAATAAAAACAACACCTCCACAGTAAAAAAAAAGCTTCTATTGCCCAAAGCCGGATTATCGCGGATACATTATTTTTACTGCCAAGTATCTTTTTAGGTAGTTCTTCGGTACAGTTAAAATTGTACACATTATTTTAGATGGATGTTGTTTCGGTATTCTCAATAGCCTCACGCAAGACCACTATTCTTAAATTCGTTCTCTTTACAGGGAAATCAAAGCAGATCAAATAATTTTATTTTGCATTGACTGAGGCCCGCCATGGGATTTTATTTTGTGAAGTTATACGTAATGTGCTTTGGATACGATTTATATAATTATTAGATTGTTTAAATTCACCCCAACCTTGTTACTTACAATACATCTTTAAAATATTGATTTTAAGTTACAAATATGTGAAATCCTTAATAAAGCTACATGTTAAGATATATTATTTCGAATTCTTGTGGTCTCTCCTCATCCTCCTTCCATGAGAAACACAGTGTGTCGATACAAGCTCTGTTATTTATTCCAAATCTGATGGAAAACATTGAGGCAAACTTAATTATACACTTTCCTGTTATGCTTCGAAACAAAGTTATATGACAATATCTGCCATTTAAACATTGCGTAATTCGTTCCATTAATGTAATAATATTTATCAGTTGATTGAATCAAATCTGGAAAATACAACTTATCAAACAATTCATGTAGCTATGCTTTTTTGTTCTATTTTCCTCTAAATTAAATCTGCTATTCGGTCCATACTTTGTATCTTCTGGTGTTCATGATTTACCATAATATTTATTGAATCATATGTACCATGAATTGAATATGCAATAATTGATCATGTGTACATATATTTTGAATATGCAAGCCTATGCACTTATGGATAGCATAATCGATAGAAATATAAATAAACCGACCGATAGATAGACGGACACCAGAACACATAGATCGATAGATAGATAGATAGATAGATAGATAGATAGATAGATAGATAGATAGATAGATAGATTTGTTTCCCAGTTATTTAATCGGAAATTTACATAGAACACGAGGTTGATATGACCCCTCCATGTCACCTGATCCCACTTCTGGATTATCAGAGTCGCGTGCTCTTCCAATATTTATAAAATTTGTAAGCTACCTCTTGATATTCTGGCAATTGATTCCTTTGTATCGATGATTTTCATTAGATAGAGAAATAATACATTGGTAGGTATATTTACGGATGCAGAGAGGTAATCTGGAAAGGTTTGATGGCTAGGTATTGTGAAATTAATGAAATTTATTAGCTTGCAGGAATATTGTTTCCACTTGTATACATTTAAACGAAATTGCTCTCGAAAGAAAAATAAGACATTGTGTAAAATGACGTTCAAGTGTTTCAATGGGTCTCGAACACTTTTGTGAAGAACATATCGCATGGTTATCTTGATGTGAACTTCTAGAAGTGTTTCTCTGCTTCTTTATCTTTATTTTTGTACCATAACAGTGCAAGATCAGTTGATTAGCATTCTTATAATATTGGGGAATTCTGACACCTAAGAGGGGTCATTTTTTGCATGTATCACGCATGCCGCTAGACTACAAACCCTGGTGATAATACGACTATGTTTTCAACTTGATGTGCATATTGAAGATAAGAATGGTGATATGGATGTATGTTTTATATTTCAAAGATGTTTAATGTGTTTTACAAGGTATATCTCTACATTATGAAGAACGCTTCACTTTTTGTTTTTAAGATATCAATGTTTTTAAGTCGGCACTAGTATTCCAGTGATCTATTTTGCCAAACTAGGGTCAGTTTCACGTGTGTTTTAAATGAAATCACGGTTATAAAAATTACGAATACTCTGTTTGTTTTCATCATGTTATAGCTAGTGTATTTTGATTAATAGCTAAGCAAGGCAATATATCATGCACTTTCGTTGAATTTTCTCCGATATCAAACATTTGTTAAAACGTAACATAATTTCATTGATATGACGACGAAAATTAAACGAATAAAATTAAAATGACAAAAATAATTAAAGACACAAATGTTGGTGAATATCAGGTGTGATTAGTTATGGTTGGGACGTGCAGTTTTTGTATTCAACACATATACAAAAATAATCCAGCAAAATTAAGAAAACATAATCCAACCAGCACTTCAGAGCAAATGGGCGAAACTAACGTACGTATTGTGATAACAAAGTGATACTTGAATCTCATGGCATGTAGGTGTTTTTTAGAAACTTTTTACAAGAGATGTCATCAATCATCCTGGTCACGTGATATCAGAGATAATAATGCATGTTATCATTGAAATTATACTCTTTTTTCGCATATGATTTCTCTCCATGCATTCTTGCTAGCAATGTCGTTTTGAATTTATTACTTGCTCCTTGAAGCCTCCCTTATTTTATTTAAGAAGTCAGCCACAAAACCTTAGTTTTATGTAAGAGCCATATACCTTCAAATCATTGTTAAATGAACATGGTAAATAAATCTTCATTGCTAGAGGCAAAGGTTTTATATGCATAGAAATACTTGTATGATACACTAGGTTTTGTCACTTGCTCATGGATAAGGATTGAGGGTACTAATTTTTTTTCTTGGGGATGAAGAGGCCAATATTCTTGTCGTTGACCCGATGACTATCTCCAACTTAACACTGGAACCTGATTTTTCGTTGGTAAGTTGCCTTTGTTCAGGTACACTCTGTCCGAGCTTTCTAATTGGTCAGGTGCCATCCATCAGGTACGAAACATCCGTTATTTAGTGTATAAGTAAGATAATTGGTCAGTTATACTAACCAATATATGTTTGCATTGAAAAATTTTGTTTTGATCGACTTCATTTGAATGAGGTAAAATAAAAACCCAAAGGAACCGTAAAAATTCATGGTCGACAAGTTAAGATACCTTTTATTGCACGAAGTTTTTAGTACTGCAAAATTCAACATTGAAATAATCATACCTGACGTAACATGTATTTCATTCTATTTTAACAACAAATAACGCATACGAGAGAAACAATTTACTATCTTATATGTATAAATGTGTTGTATCATCTGATGATCTCGTACACAATTTTTGCCAGGCAGGTCTATGTCTATATCTCTTTCTTTCCTTGAATCTAACAATCTGTATTGTTGTGTTACAACCAACGGAAAAGAAAAAGACAGACAAAAGAGGAAAGAACTGAGACATGTCCTTATCTTGAAGTATATAAATATTGGAAGTGACATTTTATGATTTTATCTCTTCAATCCTTGCTCAGTTTGTATGAAATTGTTTTCATCCTTGTTTACTTCTAGTTTAAAATAGTTGGAGAATAATGGCCATTCTGTGCGTCCAGGGAAGGTGAAGATTGCTAAGTTAGTTTCGTACATAGCATGTAGTCATGGGTGTCATTTTATCAACAATAGCATTCTATTTTCCCCAGTTGTTTATTCAAAGATATCAAGATTGATATTCGTAAAATTACGAAAACTTGAGACATATGTCAATATCTTACTCTGTTTCCCTCTTCAAATTAATTTTCCCATTTAGACATACCTATCTGTATATCTATCTGTTTACCTAACGGCCAGTCTGTCTGTCTGCATAGAATGTGCGTGTCTATCTGTCGGTCGGTCTGTCTGTCTGTCTGACTATCTATCTATCTATCTATCTATCTATCTATCTATCTATCTATCTATCTATCTATCTATCTGTCTATCATATTATTGCAGTATATGTTATTTTCTATATAACTTCCTGAAATTTTAGAATCCTGTTTAAAGGTGACTTCATCTTCAATGTTCCGAGCAGTAAAACAAAAGAAAAAAGAAGAAAACAGGAAACCGTGCGTGTCTTGAAAAAAGTTCCCATAGTTTTGTTGGCATTTACTGCCAATGTTATGGAATTGTGATGGAATGATTTTATCCTAGTAGATAACGGCCTATCCATTAAAATCAACTCAATAATAATTCCAAAGAATCAATAAGTATTCGATATGAAGGACACTTAAGTATTGAGGAAATTGGTACTCTTGGAGGAAATTGTCCAATATGTCCAGGATGTTATGCCATAGCGTGACAAATTTCCTACTATTATTACACATAGCTTTGGCACGACCGCTAGTGGTTATATAATGATTAGAATATCTGGGTTCATCTTCAATTATAACTGAATAAAAAAATCTCCTAAGCTTTAAATAAAACCCGTAGAGTCTGTTTATATTTCTTTCCTTCATCTACGCAATTCGAAAATGCACGCTATCTCTTTTATTTCTTTAAATACCGAAATGAAAAACCTGTTTGGAATTTTCCCATTCAAAAGTCGATATGTAGTACATATTTTCTTTAAAACTTATATACATTTGTATATTGTGTTCATAAATATCTGATTTTATACTCTGAAAAAAATTGGTAGCTTCAATCGTCTATTATCTTGCAGCAAGCTTCTAAACTAGCTTGATGAATGTAAATTTTAATAACTTTTGTTTTCACACGATGGCAATGTTTTATTATTTTACAAACGTATTCTTATCCAGTCTCTTTATGGACTTCAATACGATTTAGCTTGTTTTCAAGTTCCCCAATTGTTTAAAACAACTGCCGTAGTATAAATGAAATTCATTTTTGACTTTGTTCTTGTTTTTCAGAATTATAAAAAATGACTCTCTTTGTACCTAACATTTATTTGATATAATATGATAATATTTGGTATGAATGATAATGACATCAAGACGATGTGTCATGAACAACAATTTCAGGGATCGGCCCTTCAACTACAGAGTTATTGCCCTTTGTTAAAAATACTGCCAAGAGCATAACTATCTATGTATTTGAGATAACATTATAATATTTGGTACACATGTTTATGACATCAAGATGATTTGACAAGATCAAAAATATCAGAGATTGGCCGTTTTATTGAAGCGTTATTGTCCTTTGTTTAAAACAAAAATACTGTCTAGAGCGTAAGTACATATGTATTTGAGATAGAATGATAATATGTTATGACATCAAGACGATGTGTCATGAACAAAAACAATAGAGATAGACCCTTTGATTATTATGCAGATATGTCAATCGGAACAAACATGAACTTATACAATATTTCTCTAGAGCTAAAGATTGAAAACAACACCACATTACTCTTTCACTTTATAGAAGGGGAGACATTTGATTTAGTTGCGCTAAATCAAGATATTTTCTCGTTTTTTTATAGGATGGGGGTTGTTTGTTTATGTTTTTTTCTGATTTTTGTATTCTTTGTTTGTGTGTTTTTTGTTGTTGTTTTTTTTTTTTGTTGGTGTACATCTCAGGACAATAGCTAAGCAGCTAATTTGAAAACCTCGCCTG
>JACSZP010009154.1:0-14267 GCA_016161895.1 Pinna nobilis | reverse complement strand
CCCCCCCCCCCCCCCCCCCCCCCCCTTTTAATTGTGAAATAGAATATTTATTCATTTATTTATATGAACACATTTCTTCATCTTATTTTTGATAATGGAATAGGGGTCACCTAGCTGACAATTGTTGTAAAGTGCAATAGTTTGGTGTAAAACGTAACAGAAAATCATGATTTGTAACATGCCGTAAAGTTAGTTCACAATACCTGGGCCCATTTGCACAATAGTTTAACTCATAGTAAGATTTAACAATGAACTTATGGATGGTTAAATTTGTGGTTGTGATAAGTCTAAAATAGAATAATTAACTATCAAAATAACCCTGCAGTAGTATTAGAAGTTTGCAAATTACAAACTAGAATTTTTACTTGTAGTTTATGGCTAACTTCAAGTTAATTTAACAATGCATTGTGCAACAGGGTCCTGGTTTATGACTTAAGTTGAGCCATAGGTAGGTCTAAGGTTCTGTGTTTTGGACAGGTTAGGTGATTATTCTCTTAAACAAAAGAGAGATTGAGTGTTCAGTTACATTGTAATCTGTGGCTATGTGAAACATTGCACCTGTGTTTTCAGTGTTTGTTTTTTTTCAGTTTTTTGTTTTGTTTCTCAAACACTACACCATTCCTATCATTTCCAGTATGAGGGCCTATCAATTGTGATTGAAATGAAAGTTGCTGACAACGGTTAGGTCTATAAAAACAAGACCAGATATATTTGGTTGATTATGTATCAAATACAGATGTTTGAATACATAGAAAAACTGTAATTGTAATGAAATTTTTCTGTTCTTGATGATGGTTTTAACAGGATTAAAAATCATTTAAACTGCTAATAGCATCAGTAGAAATCCAAATAAACTATCCCTAGTGTTGGATGCAAAAGTTACCTACATACATAGTGTTGAATCTAGGAACTGAAAAGGGCACACAATATAATTTGCAAAAGGGCACTTATTACGCGTGAAAATTGGTTTCGAGGGCACCTACACAATTATTTGTGCTTATATATCCTCCACTATAAGTGGTGTCTATAAGTCCTAGAATCTAGAGTCTATAGTCCTTTGGTATAGGAAAGGGCATGGCACTGACAAAAAGGGCATGGTGTTTCAGAAAAAGGGCATGGCGCAGCGCCATGCTATGTTGCTCTAGATCCAACACTACATACAACTTCTTTGTCAAGTTATTCCAAATACATACCAGTTTCTCCATTTTTTATATTACACCATCAAATTTGGAATACTCATACTGATAGAATCCATAAGTTTGAGCGGAAACTTTTTGTAAATATTCCTATCTTTGAGAAATAGAATTCATTTTGAATTTATTTGAAGATAACGGTAATTTTTTACTCAGCATAATTTGAGTAAACATGCATATACATAGAATTATATTACAAGAAATTCTTTGATTGATAGCACACATTATTACACTTCAATAATGAGTGAGGACATAAGAGACTGATAATTTTCCATCTAAATTATTAATAGGAGGGCTGGATCATCTGGGCTCAAAACTTTGTAGCACAAATTTTCATAACCATTTTCCCATTGTGAGCAACCTACATGTACTGATATTTATATGTTTTGTAGATCTGTGTTAATGATTGAGCACCTTGTTGCTGATTTCATTGTATGACCGACTATAACAGTATTAGTCATAAATGATTAATTAGTACAGTGTTTTAAGTTAAAATGTGGAAAATTATCACATCTTCAAACCCAGATGTCTTATTTTTGTCAGTATTTTACCTGGCCATTGGGTCCCTACTTTCTTGTCTGGGCTACTACATTTCATTTGTTATGGACCCAAGTAGCCTCTTGGTTTTAAAGATTTATAAGGGTCCTTCACTGTGATGACATATTAAAAAATTTAGAAGTGATTTTCAACAATCCTTTTTAAATAATAATCAGGTCTTTTGAAGCAAAACAGTTTAACCAAGATCTTTTTCTAATTATAAATATAAATTTCACCTTTATGCTTTTGAAAAATGTGACTAACCAAGATCTTTTTCTAATTATAGATATAAATTTCACCTTTATGCTTTTGAAAAATGTGACCAATTTCATGTACATGTAATTAGGTGTAGCACAT
The DNA here is from genome assembly GCA_016161895.1 of Pinna nobilis. Classification (NCBI taxonomy): domain Eukaryota; kingdom Metazoa; phylum Mollusca; class Bivalvia; order Pterioida; family Pinnidae; genus Pinna; species Pinna nobilis. Next base: position 12,180 of record JACSZP010009154.1, on the reverse strand, counting down.
GCTATATACCGGTAAAACTGACTGAAATGAAATATTTTCACAACGTAATGTAACAAAGACTAATATTTCAATTTTGGCAACAGACATTTGTCATTTTAATGTATACATTTTCATGTTCATTACAGTCAATATTTGTGAAATAAAATCATGAGCTTGTTCTTCTTTTATTGAGGTAACTTATCTATTTATAGGCATTAGCATGGTGCCCATGGCAACCAAATCTTCTAGCAAGTGGTGGTGGCACAGCAGACAGACACATTCGTTTTTGGAATTGTAGTACAGGTTCCTGTGTTCAGAGTGTGGATACAAAATCACAGGTTAGACTACTCCTGTCTCCCAGGGACAACTCTTCTCTCCCAAGAAGCTTGTTAATATTGCTAACATTGTACATTGCATATGGTCAATAGTAATCACAAAAATCATACCTGCCTACTCATAATAAAACATATAAGTTGCATTATTGTGACCCATTTCCAAGCTCTCCTGAGGCAAAAGCTCAATGGAGCTATAGATACAGTGCACCGTCTATCTGTCTGTCTTCAGTAAACTTTTCACATTCTTGACTTCCTCAGAACCACTATGGGGGTTTTAATGAAGTTTGCAGGGTTGCATTACTAATGGTCCCCTTCAAGTATTGTTTTTTTGGTCCAATCTGCCCAGGAATGGAAACGATGCAGAGTCAAATAGATTCTGGAAGGTATCCTCTTTTGAGAAACTTAGTCTCCAGAAGGTCTGCAAAGAATGAAGAACTAAATACATGTACATCAGTGATCCAGAAGCATTTGTGAAGAAGTGTCATTGATTTCATTTAGAAATCAGATTTTTTACACATTTTCGATAAAGTATGTAAAATAAAGATGAAAGGAAAGGTAAACTATAACTCAGATAATGTGGATTATATTATATTGATTATTTCCTGACCATTAAGTGATTAATTATTGTAGGTGTGTGCATTGTTGTGGTCCAAAGAGTACAAAGAGTTAGTATCTAGTCACGGATATGCCCTGAATCAGCTGACGATATGGAAGTATCCAACAATGACCAAAGTCTCGGAGCTGACAGGTAAGTTATAATGAGGTTTCAAAAGACTTCAACTTCTTGGTTGAGACAGTAATAGAAAGAAAAAAATCCAGCGGGAAAAGCAAATGTTTGTGTTCATTAAAATTTCATTTTGTTTCTTTTATGAACCATCGCCAGATGGTCAGACCACAAAAATACTAAATTTTCATATGCTTATCATTATGGTTTAAGTGCTTGGTCTGTCATGGTCAGAGAATTCTTCACTTCACTTGGGTAGACCAGATGGTCTTCTGCATTGTTTGCCAAGCCCAGTATCACTTAAGGATTAATCTGCTAAAGGTCCGTCTGTCAGAATTGTTTCTTTCTTGATAGATAAGTCTTTGGTTTGAATCTGTCCCACAGTCATCTTCGCGAGCCAAGGTTCCGATTCTTTTCCCTTATCTCCAACTTGACGGATTTAGCCCGGTTCAAAATTTTCCATATTTTCCCCTAGCAGCTTACCAGAGTTATAGAACTTGAATTGAGCGTTACACCGAAGCGGTAGGAAAGAAGTTTCAATATAACGATGTCGATCCTAACAGCACGTGCCAAAGAAATGATCACTGCAACAACCAATAACACAAAATCTGATTGGCTGCTATGAATTTCTATAGCAAAGAAAAGGGAGGAAGTTTGAACCATGCTAAATCCGCCAAGGTAGAAATAACGGAAATGAATCAGATCCTTGGCTTGCCAAGATGTCCCACAGGTGACACACATCCTGTTTCTTTCTCCTGTGGCAAATTTTTGCAATATCCTAAACTACAATTTATTTGGTCGAAATGTTCTCAAAATATTGTATGCCTTGTAATATTTGATGCTTGACAATTTTTTTCTTTCCTTCAGTAAATAATGTTTTGCATAATGTAATGAATTTTTATTTCCTCATTAATATATTATGCCCCATTTCTGAGGCAACTGTTTCCTACAGAGTTGTCAGGAGAGGCAAAGTTCACAATTCAAATATGAATAGACTGTGTACTTCTCCAGACGACACCGTACTGGTCGGGGACCAGTTCCTGACTAGGACCAGTACCCGACTATGGCATATTTTTTGTATTTTGTATATATCATGACATTATATTTTTTGCTTTTAATGGGGAAAATTGAACAAAAATTTGTAATTCAACCAACAAAATCTTTAAAAAATTATGTTCTTATTAGCCGAAATCAAACAGTAGTCGGGTACTGGTCCTGTCCGGGTACTGGTCTTTGACCAGTAGGGGAATGGTTCACAAGGGAAGCGGTCATTATGAATTAGGTACATCAGATGTCACATCAAATAATCCACAATATGAAACATAATATCTACTGCACTGTATGTCATGGCCAGGCCTTTTGGCAGTCATCTAGCACAGGGGAAATAACTCTGTTGTCCATGCACACAATATATTGTAAATTAAAGGATAAATTATTTGCTTTGGTATAGTGCTTGTTACCAGGTAAAGTGATCAGTCTTTGTTTGCCAAAGTAGATATGGGTACTGCAATGACTGATTAGACAGTTTTTAGTCAGCAAATCAAAACCCAAGTTAACACTTTGATTTACTGGTACTAAAATTTAATATTTCTGATAGTTCGCTTGCTGATGGATGACTAGCAGATATATTAAGGGAATATATTATTTTCAAGCTTTCAAATTAACCAGTAGAAAGTGGATGTTATTATATGTCATAGACGGTATAGACCTTGTCCTTAATAACAAAACATAAAAGTGAAGGTTAACTTAACTGATTTTTTTTTCTGCTTTATAGCTTATTTCCGCTCAACTGTCAACTGTTTTCCAATTTTCAACTTTGAAATCCGTTTTTTCACGGTTGCTCAATTTCTTTTCTGCCTCCTAACATAGTAGAAATTATAAACATATAAAGCGGAGTTACAAGTATTTTTTTGTTCCCCCCTCTCCCCAACATAATCCAGTAAAAGCTAGTAGGGTCATGGTAAGTTTGAAGTAGTATTTTTGGAGATATTTTTTTTATTCCACTTATCTTATTATCAAAGTAATGGTTTTAAACGTATGCAAATACAAAATGCTTTTCAGTTACTTTGTGGGTATGATTTTCTTTTTGTTGTCACATTTTAATTGAAAAATTTAGAAGAAGAGTTGCATTTCACTCTTGTAGACTTGCTCAATTTCTTTTCTGCCTCCTAACATAGTAGAAATTATAAACATATAAAACAGGTGCTGATGAGACACTTAGGTTGTGGAAGTCATGAGCAATTTTTATTTGTACTCATAATCATAAATGTTTAGTAAATGGAGATGTTATGTACTAAGAAAAAGAGGAAATAGACCTAATTACCATTATGACGGAGTTACCGCTCTTGGGAACTCTTGTACATATAATGTTAGAAAAAGGAACAAGTCTCGAGAAACAATACAATATTTTCCGGACATTCAGAGTGAGATGTCAATAAAACCATGATGGTAACAAGGCTATGCATGTATGAATCTACAACGTTTAATGAGGCTTAATATGCTAGGTAGAGGTTTTTTTGGTTTTTTTTTTTTTTGGTTTTTTTTTTTTGCAATTAAATGTAAAAGTGACTTAGAAAGGGCAAACAAAAAATTTTCAAATTGCCCGAGTTTGAAAATAGTGCAAAAATCGACGTTCTTCATGTTAAAAATTTAGGCCCTCATACACTCTAAAGAGTTTTTTTCTTTACCATTGGAATAAATAAAACCTTTTAACTTTAAGTGTATAAAATGATTGAACTTGATCATAAGTTATTGTAATACTCCTCTGCTGTGTGTGTTTGTCAACACGTTGTCTCGATACTCAGGCTAAACCTGATGAGTTCCACAGATGGTAATAACCCGCATTAGGTGCTAGTAGAGGCTCAGTTTGCAGGATTTAACATCGATTATCCCAAAGCCTCTGGGGGCACTTTGGGACACAAATAAAAATTTCATCTTTTTTTCCCCTTTTTCTAAAAGTCTAACTAAATGGATGCCCATCACTTTGTTATCATCTGACATTTCTTATTTTGTTTTGCAGGTCACACTGCACGGGTTCTTCACATGGCTATGGCACCCGATGGTCAGACGGTAGTTTCGGCAGGTGCTGATGAGACACTTAGGTTGTGGAAGTGTTTTGCATTTGATGAACAAAAGAAAAAGGCTCAGAAGTCTGCCACAAAAGAAAAGAAAAGTACTTTGTCAATGATATCAATACGGTGATAGGCCGGCCTTGCCATCATAGTATCCTCAACATGTCAGCTACATATACATAACTCACAAGTGCTACATCAGAGAAAAAAATCATTCCATTGAGAGAAGCTATTGGTATACAGATTGGAGAAATCAGAAAAACAGATATACTGCATTTACATGTAAAACCTGTCTTGTTTGAAGTAATGATAGGAATAAGAAACGTGTCTGAATTAGCAGTACAACACAAATCAGCAGTTATCGAACCCCTTCCCCTGAAACTAGGGGAAGGGTATCATGGTTTTTGCCTCTGAATTATAAGTAGAGGAGATGTGCATGTCAAAAAATAATCTTGGTGTTCAAGCATCAACATAAATGCATTTTTCTTCACATTTCCTGTCAAGGACTGGAGTGTTTGCATTATTTCATTGTATGTCCTTGGGGTCAGAAAGCTCTGAAACTGATACTAAAGAAAGATATTATACATATGTATGTATTGAATGAATGTATATTTATATATATATTTACAAACTATTTTACCACATTTTACTTAGATTTACTTCTTTCAATATTTTCATTATTTTATAGTTGGACTGGCTTACACTTTTGTTCTTTTTCACTTAAGTAAACATCCTAATTTAGGAGGTGATCAGAGAGATACACATATATTTGATATTTTTTTTTATTTTGGGGTATAGAAATTCTTTTAAGTCAAGTTGAATGATAAAAAAAATCATGAAATACAAATGCATCATATACAAGCTGAATAATTACCGCAAATCATGAAATACACCTTTAGAAAAAATCTACATAATTATTTTAGTGTTTTGTTAATGAAATTGAATCACACCAGATATGGATCATGCTTAATTATCATGTAGTGTTGAAATTGAGGCCGTGTGTATATCAAGGTAAGGGAGTCACAATAAGTGACTATTTTACCTGTAATTTTAATTTGCAAAACTAATCTCTTATGAATCATGTGGGAGAATTGATTTGGAATTGATTTTTCTTATGTGTTTACTTTTTTTTTAATGGGGAATATTGCTGGGAATATCTTGTTGTTGTTGTTGCTGTTGTGTCTTGATGGTTGAATCTGATTACAGAGACCACCTCTGTGTTATAATGACATGGATCTGTCCATTGTTACAGATCATTGATAATATATAAAGATGGATCTCCCGCGCTGCCACAGGCACTTGTCACAGAATTACAAAATTAAGATATACATGTACATGCAATATACATGTACGTCAAGCCAATTAAAATTTGATCTCAGTGCTTTACACATTGATATACTTCAATCATCCTATGAACTTTGTCAATTATACTTCAATCATCCTATGAACTTTGTCAATTATCAATCAAATTTCTACCTTCAGAAATTGAAGGTACAGTTATCCGTCAATGTGAGTGTATGGTAGACATGAGAAGTTATGATCAAGTTTATTGGATTTGACCTGTCAGTAGGATGTCATTAGATAGCCATGTAAAGCACACACGGGATTGAATTTGTATAAGATAGGATATGTACATGTGACAAAGTAAGATACATGCTGATGTAGTTCTGTGCAAGTAAGAAGTAGATTATACTATCACTTCTTTGTTGGTGTCAGCACTGATGTTAGGATCCAGCGATAGTTTGGATGACTTAACATGCACATATCATCTATTTATATGTGTAAAGATGAAAGCTTCATATGCAGCCTATGACATATTTTCTGCTTGGGTTGACACGTGATAAAACTTTTATATCAAAGTTAGGAAAAACTCAGGTGATCTTTATAATCATTGATTACTGTTTTCTATGTATGAAAATTGTCAAATTTCACTATAGATAAGTATTCATTCTTTATTGCCTTGGCCATGGTGACTACCAGTATATAGGTTGAGGTTAATATCTGAAACAAAGAAAATCCACTCGCACATGTTAAATGACTCTATTGAGTTCTAGAGACTAGTTTCAAGATTGAGAGAGTATTACGTCATCTGCTAACATGGAGTTTATTTTCATTTATATCGGCATTGATAGCAGTATGTCATGTAATACATAGAATTTCAAACTAGTTATGATCGGGGATCTAAGTTGAGGATAATAAAAGAACCTTTCACTGTGACTTTGGTGGGCAAAAAGATGCAGATGCCCTGAAAAATATAGACATCATTATAGTGACTGTTTATATGTTGACATCATTTTCCAGGAATCTTTATCATTTTGCCAGTCAAAGTTACAGGACTGCAGTTACAATGAAAGGATCTATTTTACGCATACCATACTTTGTCTGGTCATTTGTTCTTTGTTTTTCTGCTTAGAGAGCAGTTATCATTTAACCATGTCTTTTTACTTTTCATAGATCGCAACTGGTGTGATCTTTCAATGAGTGTATACCATGTCCATAGATCTGTGTTATACAGTGATGTGTATACCACGTCCATCGATCTGTGTTATGCAATGATACTTGGAAATAAAAGTGAAATACTGAACATTGTCTTTTTGTATAGTCACAAATGTAATTTGTCTTATTATAGATACTTTGTTTTTCTGGCTATCTGTGGCAGTTTTTCATTTTGTTGGATATTTACATTCGTAACGGAAGTATGCCTGTTCAAAATATTTTAATTATTTTTCAAGTGTCAAAATGACATAAATAGACATAGTCGTTCTCCTTGTTTTATAAAGGAAACATGGTTTGTCTAGATCAGTTTTATAGTTTTAATGCTACAGGTTCAATAACTTGTCTAATTTGTTAAACACATTGAAGATGTCCATGTCCACAGGTAGGGGCATCATTGATGTCTATAACATTTCATTTCTAGTTTTTGGGTATGGCTGCTCCTCCTAAACTCTACTACATATTCACTTTTAGATTTCATATATGTTTGAAGTATTGCATGTATTTGGGCTAAAGTGAAATTCAGCCTTTCCCTATCAAAAGGGGCAATTTACAGGACCAAAACCAAAATTTATTGTTATTGCCACTCCTCCAGAACCATAAGTCTTACAAACATGGTCTTACTGCTGTATAACGTCTAGTTGGTCTTTAATGAAATTCAACATGTTTGGACCACTAAGGAATTTGTCAAATTTCCTCATTCAACTCTATTGAAATCTTGTAAATTCTACTCCTAAACCATACCATATATTCGCCTTTAGACCTCATATGTTTTCAGTATAACATGTAGTTGGTCTAAAATGAAATTCAGCCTTGATCTTTCAAAAGGGGCCAAAACCAAAAATCTTGTTATCACTACTCCTCCTGAACCATAAGTCATATAAACATTGGCTTACCACAAAGGTTTTAAGTATAATGTCTAGTTGGTCTTAATTGAAATTTAACATGTTTGACCACTAGGGACCATTTTAAAGGACTTTGTCATATTTAATTATTTTACTCCATGAAAGTCTTGTTGCTACTTCTAAACCATACTACATGTGTACATATTCCCTTTTAGAGTCCATCCATGTATTTAGTGTAAGATTTAGTTAGTCTACCATGAAGGGCCATTTTAGGGATTTGAATCAATGTAGGGCCTACAGTGTAATTGGTCTATAAAAAGTAATTTGATAAAACCATTACTGACTTTAGTTTTGGATGACATGAGGATTTATCAATCCAAAGAAATATGATATCCACCTTGTCTTTGCATCAATCAGTATTGTTTCTTTGGACTGATAAATTCTTATGTCACTCTCAACCAAAGTCAATGATTGTATAATATTGCACTGTTATTACATTTTTCTGATGCCATCTTAGTTTTTGCAAACTTAGAAATAGTATTTATTCACTGCCGACTACTGTGACCTGTGCATGAAAAATCATGTGACATTGACATTTCGCAGTCTCTGTAATAACCTACCTTTGGCATTGGTCTATATTATTTTTGTGCTTCATAAATTCTGATATCAAACCAATAATAGTGGAATGATAAATATTTTCTTTAATATGAACAAATATCTTTTCATTGGACTGGAATTGCCAAAAATTCCTGGATGATAAAGACTTATAGAGCTTAGAAAACATTAAAAGCATCTGTATGCCTGTTTTAACACCTTTATGACATAAGTCATGCAATTATTACTCATGATATATAGGTATGCACTGACCTTGATGCAAGGTCAAAGGTCATGGTAATTCCCAAATTTTGACTTGAAAGCATATCTTACTGACCCTGCTTAATAATTAACACAAATGTTTAGTACTCATGACATACAGGTGTGCTCTGACCTTGATGCATGGTCAAAGGTCAAGGTCATTCTCGAGTTTTGACTGAAAGCTTATTTTGCCTAAGTCTCTTTCTAGTATTGGGTCAACTTGATTATACATCATACAGATTTTATCTAGGTCCCAGGGAAGTGCACTGACCTCGGTGAGAGGTCAAGGATAATTTAGACTTAAGAGCTTGTCTACGAGAAAACCATGCGTGGTTTGGAAGGTTCTTAGATTTTGGTGAAATTTTGGTGTGAATTAGGGAGACATCAATAGTATCACATATCTGTAGAAAAACATTCAAAAAATCCTCAGAGTTGGGCCATCTTTATTTTTTCTCATTCCTTTGTCTAAAACCATTCAAAAAAAAAATGGCACATTTTCAAGCGTTTTATTTATAACAAACTTCATTTGTTAAAAATATAAACCATTCAGTCAAGAGAAGTGACAATGTTGTGTAATGTGCTATTATAACTTAAAAAAAAATAAAACTTAGTCTCTAGATTGCAATATCCTTGAAAATGGCGCTTATTTTTGTTTTCATATATATATTAGGTAAACTTTATATCTTGAAATAGCAAAGGATTTTGCTGGGAATTTTTACTATTGCAAAGATACCACCATCTTCCAGTATGGAATGATCAAGTTCCTAGTTCACACAATTGTTTTCAGTGAGCAATGATCGAATGTGTACTTGTCAGCGCAGCGCTGTCTTTCGATTTAGAGGCAGTATGGTATTGTTGTTTAACGTCCCACTCAAGAATATTTCACTCATGGAGACGTCATCGTGTGCCGGTGAAGGGCTACAAATTTTGCCTATGCTCGGCACTGCTGGCTGTAGAGCAGGGAGGGTTCTTTAACGTGCCAACACCTACTGTGGCACGGGATCTCGGTTTTTACTGTCTCACCCGAAAGACAGGACGGCCAACCGCACAGTGGCGCTACGCGGCTCGAACCTTTCGATTTGCAATCGAACTGGCTAACCACTCGGCCATGGAGGCCCCATTTAGAGGCAGTAAAAGCAGAGGTACCGCGTCAGTTTGTGTCAGCACGTTAACAAATTCGTGACTGCTCAATGACCACAAGTGCCAAGCATAGACCATAATGTGTTGCACTTCACCCGCACATGGTGACGAGTCCATACAAGTGAAAGATTCTAGAGTGGGACGTTAAATTACAATACAACCAGCTCAGTGAGGATCATTAGTGAGAGAGTTTGCCGCTTTACTTGTAGAAGACTGGTTGTCAGTATACGGGTATATTTTAAGTGGTTCTCCTCCAGCACTTGAAACGACACGTACAGAGAGAGATAATGTATACAGGAGGTAATTTTGACCTAGTTATCTTGAATGCGTTTCATGTTTTCAACAAGGTGGTCTGAAAATGACATTTAAGAGTGCAATTTTCGATAGGCTTTCATTTTCACTCATTTGTGTCGAACTTGTTCACTTTCTCTTGGGGTCCTCGAGGACAAATTGATACTCAAAGTGCAGCAGACGACCAGAATCACTCAGTTCAATGCACCCGTTAACCCTCCCAATGTGCGACACTGCTGATTTGATATAACTGAAAGAAATGCTTGAGAATTTGAGGAATTCCACGTTGTCGTAGCATGGGATCTAAGTCACCAACATTAAGGTAAATAGATCTATCCTTCCCTGCTCAATGGCCTTAAGTGCCAAGCAGAGGCCAAATTTGTCGCCCTTCACTGGCATGCAGTACGTCTGGTTCTTGAGTGAAACGTTAAACAGCAATATAAAACATAAAGCGAGCCCCTTTTTAACCAGTACGTGATGTTATTCACTAACGGCAGTTTTACACGGCACGTGGGTATCATTGAGAAAACTTTGGAATCCTCGTATTGGTGTCAAGTGCTATTGATGTAAATACAATGTATATATAAGCTATTGATAGCGTTGTAAGAAAGCAATGTTTAGAGCTCGCCGAGGGTATAGGGCCTATAAACAATAGGGTTAAAGTGTTCTATATGTAGGTGAAACTGCAAGATCATTAGATCAAAAGTCATGCTCCTAAGCGAAAACCTCAATTTTTAGGAATATAAACTTGAAATATCAAAACCCTACTTTTCCGATTCATCATTAGTCAAATGTATGGGGTTGTCCTCGGACGGCGGTAGTATTCCATTAGCTCTCCAGACTTTCGTCCCGAAAAGCTAAAAATCGGCGCCCCGGGTCACTGTAGGCCTCAATATGTGGTGACTCAGTAAATCCCCTTCACTTGTCAAAGACCCCAAGTGTACGTAGCAAAGGTTATGATACCCTGTACCATCAAAAGAAGTAAAGTATCCATTGCATAAATACAGGCCTACTGTCGAATGTTATGTTAAACATCAAAACAACATCAATCACACCAAAACTTTAATTGATTCGTTGGAGTAACACTTTTTTTTACTTTCAGTTCTGCGAGAAAAAGTAAGACCTCGAGGAAAATGATTACATGCATGTTATATCGTTGGTGATATTAGATATCGATTTCTTACTTTCTTTTTTTTTTCTTTTTTTTTTTACTACACCTTGAAAATGTAAGGGCGATGTATAATCATTCAAATCAGAGAGGTATAATATGTCTGTTCAAATGAGGCGCAGTTTTGAGAGAAATGTCAATGAATGCTCGGGGAGTTAATTGTTAATACATGTACTATACTAGAACAATTTTTATTTGTTTATTTCCCTTTCCGTTGCACAATGGAAATAACTTCAGTCTCAACCCAGTACGAACATAAATTGTAATTTATAAATTTGAGTTAGAAATAGCCATATTCATAAACGGACAATAATGCAGGAATGTTCAGCCGGTGATTTTCTATGCTGAAGGAATACTTCACATATGGGTCACTGTGTCACCCGAGTGTAGTTTAAAACGAAAACTCTTTACTTGTTTAAAATTGTCTGTTTTATTCTATGTACCTTCCAACGTAACTTATCACAAGTGCACAATTAATAGAGACTTAAGAAACCCCAGATTCTACCGATCCATTCATGCTGGTATAATACGTCACTGGGTTTGTTCTCTCCAGCCCTCTTGGTGTTCTCACAACTCAAAACACTCCAAATGAATGCCGACGTGGTGAGCGCCAATTAAAGACACATAACTTTTCGTTAAATCGCCGTTAAGCTACAATTTCCGATAATACGAAGCGGTGCTTTGAAAACCACAAAGGTATGAACTCATTGAAACGTTTCACCTCTGGATTCTGTTGTTATTCCAAAGGTTAAGCGGATGACGGCTATAAGACGACCCGTGGTATTGTAACATGTACAAAAAATATAATTGTAATAAAGATCACTATGAAATGATTTGTTTGTGCTTGACAGAACACACAGCTGAGATAAGAAGTAATCTGAAGCGAATTTACCGGTACAAGCAATGCATAGGAACTGAAATTCTGCTGTGTTGTTGTTTTGTGCCGCACTCGCGCTTGCCAGCTGGTAGGTCATGTAATATCACCCACTTAACCCGCGGAGGACTAAGCTGGCCTACATTGTGTCCAGGTAAAGGTCAAATTTGAAGGCCAATTTTCTTTTGATCCAGGCGACAAAGCATGGTGTTCGGGGGAAAGATCCGCAAAAAATATTTGCAAGGCGTGGACAGGATTCGAAGCCTCCCCGAGGACATGCAAGACAATTCTACTTAGTGATACATATGATTCTCTTCTTATACCCGGTTATAAAGAACCTTTGCAAAGTATCAACAAAGAATACTCATTTAACATTGCCATTAATTTCTTCTCTTTATATATATA
>JACSZP010009150.1:177-14738 GCA_016161895.1 Pinna nobilis | reverse complement strand
TCTATGTTGAATTTACAAATTTTTGCAAGCAATTTTAAAGCAAAGCTTTTTGCAAGCTTTTTCAAGCAAATAATAAAGGAGATAAAAGTCTTAATCATTTAATGGTTTGAAATGTTTCAATTTTAACACCAATAACAAACCGCAAAGTGGTGTCATACATTTGAGGCATGGCATGGTGCGTTTGCAAGCCACGTGTGCAGTGAATGCAAGTTTGCCTGTTTACATAAAAAAAACACTTGTCGAATTTATATACGAGTTCTTTTTTCGCCTATGAAAATAGGTAAATAATCCTTGATCATTAAATGGTGTGAAAATATCCAGTTTTAAGACCATAATAAACCACAAACTGTCATCATGTATAGAAAACAAATTCTTAATGCGCTTGCAAACCACATACGCAGTAGATACTGTAAGACCAGACTATAGACGAAGGGATTGATTATAAATTCGTCATGGAAAGCTGGCATTCTATTGTTACTCATAGATGGACAAATCATATCTAACCATCAGTTTCCTATACATGTACCTGTACATGTAATCCGATAAAACTCATTTTGCGGTCGTCTGTGGTGAAGATGACTTCGCCTTGATTTTAATCTTTTCAGATGACACTTTTATACAAGGAAATAAAATCAATCAATCAAATTTCTAATCGATTATACCGACAGAAAAAAAAATACTTCGTATATGAGCATATGTGTAGTATTGTTTTATTGTTATTACAATTATCATTGATATTATCATTCATTGTTATTAATATTTATTGTTATTATTATTATTATTATTATTATTATTATTATTATTATCCGTACTCATAGTTATTGTTTATGTTATTTTTATCGCATCATTATTTCATTTTTCATACAAAAATCTTTCATTCATATGAAGACTACTGAACGCCAGTAAAAGCCCTCAAACTATATTCGTTGATAGCTAGGGCCATTGATCCATCGACAAGCACTTTGCCACTAAGCCGGGACAGCTCTGCGTATAAATACATACCCATTGCCATTGATCTTTTGCAGTGCATTAACAAGACACAATAGTATAAGCACAAAGCAATGGAAACAAAAAATAAAAACGTTATGTCATTCACTATCCCAGGGCATAGTGGATAAGATTATAACTTTTTTTCTTTTTTCCGGATCTAATCCATTTCACAAGTAAGCTAATAGCTTTAAGTGCACAAAAATGAGCTAAGAATTCTTTAAGCTACAAGAAATACGTTCCAATGTGTTAAAAACCCCACACTGCGCTCTCTCTAATTAAGGCTACAGCTTTAACGCATTCAAAATACTTAATCATCCCAACGGCAATTTTTGTAATAAACTTCTGAATTATTTTTGCATTATACGACGTATTCATGGAATGATTTTCTCTTTTCTTGCTGCGACGTGCCTTTGATTTATTTTTAAATAAATAAATTATCTTAGTGAGATTTAAATCTACAGGAATTTATACATACATTAGTTTCTTTTTCACTTCTATTTGTTGTTGGTTACGCTGGTTTTTAACGCCAATTTTAATAAATATTTCATATATCATTAACGAGTTGCGAGCTCCAATAACTCATACTTGTCTCTAAAACTGCATCCTCCTAGTTTTATGTGGGATTGATAAAATACAGAATCACGGTTATACGGTTAATGAGATAGGAATTAAAATATAGAGTCAACTGGAATCGGAACTAGATTCATTCGACCTAAGTGCGTAGCAAATTATTGTTCTTGCGTCCTTCAGATCTGAATTGCACTATCAACTGTCCCTGTTAATGAAAAGGACAAGGTCACAAACGTAAGGTCACACGCGCTTCATATCCGAGATATTTCTTTTGTCAGATAAGCATAGTTTTAGAAAACAAAAAAAAACAGTTGAATGTCAAGCTAAGGACGAGATTACGATTGCCTTGACCTCTGTAAGGTTTTAAACGTTTCAATGCTATTAACGTTCATATGTAGCATGACGCATTTCTAACGATAAATGCAAAACTAAGGACAAAATATCCTTGACATCACATGCATGTTAAAAATTTAACTTGAAATTCAAAAATGAGAGTAACAGATAAATCATTTTTTAAATCAGTTAATTTTGTTATTTTTAATGACTAAGAAGTTCTATTGAATTCTATTATGCATTCTATTGAATTGCAAAGGCAATCTCAAATTCGAATTCTTAATCGTCGGTTTTGCAAATAATGATATTTCTAAATGGCTTCTATATTTTAGATAAGAGGGTTGTTTCGTAACTAGAATAATATGAAACAGAAATAATCAGACTGTGTGGGTTTATTTTTGCATGTAAAGCAAGCTCATATATTAAAAGATGGGAAACGCGTCAATAAGCAACCTGTAATTTTCACATGGAGTTAATTAAGTTCAAATGAAGAAAATACACTGATAAAAGTGCAGGTCGTCCTCAAAATAACTACTGCCTTACATTAAAGGTAATTGAGAAAAAATACCACAGTGACGTCAAACTTTTTTAAGAATCCTTTCTGTTTTTGTCGTTTTTGATGTAATTGTGCTGTGTTTTAAAAGTCGATCTCAAAATATTCTAATTATATGGACTGGTGACCGTATGCCGATGAAACGTAACGATATCAGCCTTCGATCGATACCCACTGTCGTTGACCAATAAGGGTTCTTTAACGTACCGGTACCTACTGAAACATGGGACCTCAATACTAATGGTCTCATCCGAAAGACAGGAAAAGGTAGTCATGATCTCGCAATCAGAAAGAGACCACATTAACTGCAGTCACAACGGCTCTTATCTACAGACACATAAACTGATGAAAATGGGCATAGGAAAAACTAAGATTTATATTGAAACAAATGTACTTTCTGGCTTTGTCTCCTTAGTTCTATGAACAATTTCGTTTCCTTATTAAGTTAGTAGCAAAAATACAATTTATAAATTCACGATAATCAGCCAGCTAGGGTTCATTGGGTATACTACGAACTACGAATCTAAGGTACATCTAACATCTAAAAAGGGCATCCAGTACTCGACTGATGACGTGTGATTTTTCTGAAATAAATTGAATTCGTACGAGTGTCCTACGATTCGTGACCTACTCTATATTCGACCTTTTCTGTTTTATTCGATTTTACTCTGACATTTCAAATTGATGACGCCGGTTGGACGTATCGATCTTTAGAAAGAAAAGTTAAAGTTTATCAAACCACGGCTTCTAGACTCCTCAAAGTGCACAAACGGATTCGGCATGTACTTTAAGAATGCTTTTTGATTAAGGAAAACAATTCATTGAAGAATTTAGATTTCGTATGCAAGTTTGAGTCCACAGTCAATTAATACAGGACAAAAAAATTGACAAACAGATTTCTAACGCAAAATTCTGGGAAGTCTTATTTTGACCCTTGACAATTAAAATGGAGGGGTAAAATCAACAAAATTGAGAAGCAAGACTGGTGTGAGTTCATATTTTTGTACCAAAAGTAACCCCGATGTTCCCTCTTGATAGTTCATGTACTATGATCTTAACTACTGTGCATAGGGAAATTTTCATCCCCTTTTTATTTTCGCCCTTTTGTTTTTAACCTCAGCAGGCGAATTAAAAGCTGTAAAATCATTGAATAGAATTACGACGAGAATGGTAGAATTCAGAACGGGGCGAAACTGCACTAAAGCGAAAAAAAAAACACGGAACGAAAACTGTTCACAGTAATATCCTTAATTAGCATCTACTACCGTAAAGTGTCAATCTTCGGATCTTAGGATCGAAACTCCGAGATTCGATGGAGGTAGCTGTTTTTTTAATCAGTCAAAGCAAAACTTCTCTTGTGCTATACCAAATCCCGATTTTTTTCTCTTTTTTAATGCCAAACTAGTTGACAGGTTTAACGGATTTGACTTATTCCAAATAAAGAAACAGATAGTTAACGCGACGATCGTTGCGCATGGAACAGACTGGTTTTGATTATCCTTCCGGAACACCTCAACTCACCCCGCGAGTTTTGCAGAGTTCGTATAACTCACATTGATTTACGTGTTGGTGTATGGGTGATTATTAGAACTATTGCATTTCTTTTTGATTTGATCGATAAAATCGTCATCTCTCTCTCTCCCTTTTCAGTAGGTTTAGACTCTTCACGCATTACCGAAGTGCTTGACCTTGATCAAATCTTGAAGCTCTTTTCCGCCATTAGTTGACGTTTCTTTATACCATTTTTGAGTGGGATGTCTATCAAAAGCATGACAACAACAACTTGACCTCAAAATAAACAGCCATGATTGGCAGCTATTGTCACCCTCTTATCTCTAGGTGAGTGGATTATCAGATATAAATTACTTACTTGCGTAACAAATATTGTTTGACAAAAGAGAACCATTTGACGGTAGGCACTGATTGTCGCAAATTTTACTTCTTTAAATTATGTAATATAAATAGAAATAAAACCCCGTGTTTTATTTTCTACACATTCGATTTAGATTTGTCTTTCTCTTACTTGAATTATCCAAATTTCCATAACCCATTGAAGTATTTTCCATTTTCTTTGTACAATTTCATTTATAGGTACAAAATGGTGAAAGGTGTCATATTATTAACCAAACCTATCAAAACAATTAACATAGTTCATTTCTTGTATTCGAAAATGTGTGACACGACGGGTGCCACGCGTGGAGCAGGAGTTGCTTACCTTCCGGAGCACCTGAACTCACCCCCAGTTTTTAGTGGGGTTCGTGTTACACTATTTTTAGTTATAAGTGTATTTGTGTATTTCTGTTTGTAATTTTGTTTCCTTTTTGTTTTGGCCACGATTTAGTCTGTCGTTGACTTATTCTATTTGGAATGCCCCTTGGTATCTTCTATTTCACCAATTTTATTGCCTTCTATCAATCAAGGTCAAAACCGTCGCTCTATAGTAAGCCCAATAAGATGGACTAGCATATACATTAAGTGTTCTATTTCCTTTAAATCTTTCTTTGGAGTTTATCACCTCTATCCGTTCCCCTCAACCTACACATGTACGATCAGTCGACAAGCTCAATACGCGATATTGTAGAAACGGTTAAAAGATAGGTTGCGGAAAAATGAAATGAAAAAAATCGGATGTAGGTTAAAATTAATATTTGCGTGTTTATCTGCTTGATGTTTTCTTCAAGTTACATAAAATATGACACTTATATAATATCCATGATAACATCCTGCTAATAGTTGAATTAAGAATCCTTAATTATCACATAATACGATCTCTTTGTTACTGCAACGTGTCCATTTTCTCCTTCACAATACTTGGGTAATGGCAGTGCCAATGTTTGTCATCATCATTAAAAATCAAGTGTTGAATCAAATTTCACATGCTTCTTTGTACGGGCGGTAACATGTGATCAATTATTTTTTTTACAGATACCATCTCAGTTCATGACCAATTATGTTTGAACGACTTTGTTTTGTTGAGTTCTTCGTACAAAAATGTGCATGGATGACATCCAATCACTTCCGGTTTTAATGGGATCAAGTAGGCATGCGTGCTCAAAGCCCATTTAACAATTATCAGAATCTGAAGCTTTCTTTTCCTGACAATTTCAGTATACCATTTGGTGCAAAACCTTAAAAAGTACCAAGTATAGACCTCTGGTGAATGGTTTAATAAATGAAGGTTTCAGCATTGTTTGTTTGTTTGTTTTGGCTTCACGCCACATTCAACGATCTTTCTATTCTAAGGTAGCGACAAATTTTATAAAACTCGCCAACTAATTATGTTCGAGGTAAAAACTACAAGAAGTAAACTGACAATTTTTCGCATAAAAATAAATTTGGTCTCATCGAGACTCGAACCAACGCTGACTGGAGGTGAGAGGTTAAATGATTAAAAGCTCAGTACTCCATCCAATCAGTCATGGAGACCTGATTTCTGCAGTAAAAACCTAGTTCATAGAACAATTTCCTTTTCCACATAGAACCACTTCGTACACACATTGACACCGTATAATTTAATATTCTTGATACGCACCTATATACCGAATAAACTTCAAAAGCAATTTAATGCACATGCAAATTTGGATATCATCCAAGCAACATATACTTTAACGGAGATGTAACCTATCCTATTATTCAAATTTTAGCCCTTGAAGAACATTGATATCTCACATTTAAAGATATGTATCATACATAAGTATGTTTCTTTCTCTAGGAATTGGAAGTATTTGACGAGAATTTGAAATTTTAACGTATACGAATTCATGGATGACTCGGGCTTTATTTAACATTATCGATATGCATATACAAATTTATTCACTGATTAATTAATCAATTGACCAGCGTTATAGATATGAATTACTTATTTAATTTGAAAGTACATACCAGATGTCAATTGCAGAGATTCTCCCACTACCAATTCCCGTGGATAAAACATCCTGCCGTACAGTTTTCGAACCTTGTCCATGGAAACCATAGAGTTGTCCCGAGGACGTTGAAGCATCCCGGGGGCACTGTAACAGTGTTGCAATATTTTCCACTTGCTTTCAGTCATTTTTTTTCAAAATATATGATTTGTTAATATATTGAAATACACAGGATCTCGGAAACTACTCTATCACCACAAGAGTTTCTTTCACGGAGTTTATAAACTTTTCTTTTCAAGTTACGCACTTCGATTTAATAAGAGCCAGCTATACCTTATTACGCTTTCAAAATCGTTCAATTTTATTTAATCATGACAGAGTGTCAATATTGAAAAACACAGGAGACAGTTTGGTTTTGCAGACTTTGTTCAGATAGCATAACGATGGTATCTGAAGTATTCTGATAAAATCCATTCTATAATTTGAGTAATAAGAATATATAGAAAAATGTTAATCGAATATCACAGATATGATACATATTGTGTATAAATTATGCAGTCAGGTTTTTGAAAAATCACATGATATTCCCATTCAGAACAAAGTAAACTTTCTTTTGGCAATTGAATTCGATAGCGTGTCCGAATTATTTTCCTCTTGTATAAAAAAGCTGTAGAACATCATTTGTCACAATTACTTCACCGGTCAGATAACCCCTAAAAGTAGACACTTGCGCATCACATCATCATGTGTTAATGACATAACATCCATAAGTAACAGAATGCCGATGAGGTATTTCACTTAAGATCGACTCCTCAACAGAAATACTGGTATCCGTCCGATGCCGAGTCATTGAACGGAATTAATAAAAGATAGTCATTCATATCAATTTAATAGCATAGAGAAAAGTCAATAGTATCGTAATATTCTTCAACAAAAATCACAATGCTCAATATTGTTTTCCGTTTAAACACCAGAACAAAACATTTCATAACCGGACTACTCCAGCAGTTTTGATAGGCACAGTTGAGTTAAATATTGAAATTGTCTTTGTTTAATGTTCCCTTTCAAACAGAAAGATAAAATTTTAAACTGCCTTCCAGCTAAGATTTTAAACAAATGTTTTAAATACTTGCAACAACAAAAAAGTAAGAATTTTAAATTCTTTTTCCAAATAAAAAGTAATAAATACATGTTTCCTTTGTTAATTATTGGTAATTCTGCATAGAGTGGACATTCATTAAAAAGAAATTAAAGTCGAAGCTTTTAATTTTAGAAGGAGTATCATAAAAAGCAATATTTAATATTCCATGGCTGTGAATTATAATGGGTTTCGTATATAAAGAGGGGTTTATAACTGCAGAAAGCTTGAACTGAAACATGATATCGCGTTACCTCAATTATCAAGTCAATCAATGAGATCAATTTAGTTCCGTTTGTTTTTTCTCCTAAGTGAAGCAGAAATAACGTAGAACTATAAAAACACTGACTGTAGACCCCCTCTATAAGAAAAATGCAATAAATTTACGTCCATCAAAGTTTAATCTTTGTTTCACTAGTCCAGCCTTCTTCCTAATTCATGAGACCAACCTTACCTTGTAGGTTGGATGCATTGCTGTTTACCGTCCCCTTACAGAATCTTTCGGTTATACGTAGACGTCACCACTACCGGTTAAGTGCTATAATTTATACAAGACACTCGACATGTGTGAATTCTTTACCGTTCCGACACCTACTTTGACAGGGGGCATCGGATTTAACTGTATCATGCCGAAGGATAGGGAAAGCCTAACGCAGCGCGGCGAAGATTCGGACCGACGACATGATTATCAAAAGGCAAACACGCTTACCACTGAGCCACGGTGGCTACATCCACTTCACAAACGAAATGCTCAGCCAATCAGTAAGCTGGATTACTATTGACATTTTCGTTCGTCACCTTCAAAACACTGATCTTTGTCAAGAAAGATTCAATTTGCAGCATGTTATTACATGTAGTTGTAAACTGTCTACAAAGGCCGATGCTTTCTGTTCATTGAGCGGCTGTAATAGACAAATGCTGAATTCGCGTATGTAAGGGAAACGTGTCATTTGACACGTGATACAACTTAATAAAATTGAACGTATAATTCAATTGAACTTCAATTTCTGTGGCTGTGAAGTTTTGAACCAGAGACAAATGACAAGACAAGGGTTCTTGTGATAAGTTTCTTTAAAGATTCCCCTTTAGCCGAATGACCCGCAGAATGTGTGAACGTAAGAAGTTTTTATTTCCGGTATCTAAGAAAAATTGACATGAAAAGTTACCGATATCGGAGCGTGAAAAGGGAAAGGATATAGACGCCTTATAACTGTCATACAACAAAGAAGGTAGAGATAAGCTCGTCTATCTATTATATTCATCTGTAAAACATTCGCCCAAATTTTCGGTTTTTCTCACTGAAAGAATGAGATTAATTTTATTCTAAGTAACATGGCGCCATCTAGATAACAAAAGGCTTAAATATGAATATGAAACGTAGTCCGGTGAAACTGGCAATGTAAATACTCACCTGACCTAGTGACTTTGTAAAATGTAAAATTTTATTGTTTTCGCGTGTATATATTGAAATAACCTTAGAAAACCTCTGCGCAACTGATCAAAGGAAAATATTGACGGATCAACCCGACGTAAGACTGAACAGGTAGGCGAAGGGAATTCAGAGTTAAAATACCTACAACTGGAGGATCCAAAGATTTAAAAAGCTATGAGGTATTCATCAGAATTTTCTTTATTTGTTTGTAGGAATGAATTTCATTGAGCTCTCGATATTTTTTCAGCCATATGATGGCGTTCAAATTTAAGGATCTATTGAAAAACTGTCGGATGAAAATCGACAACAGACCGTTCTGCAAGTACGGCTGGTATTTCCTGTCCTTTTGTTGAACCAGTTATGACTGAAACATGATGCAACAGTAGTATAACGGTTCCATAAAACATATCGTAAGTTAGTGCCGAAAAAAAGCCACACTATGATTTCCGCCTTGATACTGGGTGGCGTCTTCATGTAAGAAAAAGAGTCTTGAATGGAACGTTAAACAACAAAACAAATATGCTATCTAGAAACCGAAAGAGTGGATTTGACGAAAGGAATCAAAAAAGCATTTACTATCTTTTGATATTTTTTATTGTGTTTTTTTTTTTTATTCATTTCTTTGATGATCTGTAATGAAATTTTCAGTCAAGTATGGGGATGGAAAAATATAACTCTTGTTGACTAAGATAAATCTCTAAAGAATAGATGCCGCAAATATCTTCACAGGGCAAGAAAAGCATCAGCACGGGTTATCTGCAAGAAGTCAAAATGAACCTACCAAAATGGTAGTTTCTTGTCTTGAAATTACATTTAACATCGATGACTCGAATATCTCGCTTTGTCGAACATCTCTAAAAGTCCCGGATTATTATCTTATACAATCCTTTTTAAAAACAATGTGTAACTCACGGCTGGAAGTTTTATAAGTCGAATTTTTCAGTGTTTCTAATTAATATTTGGACCCTCCGCAATAAGAAAGCAATAACAAAAATCACTTCAAATCGGTCGAATCACAAATCTTCCTTTGCGAGTTTTCTGCTTATCGGCATCTTCACATCTATTTTGCTAAACACTTCGTCGCTGACCAGTTAACTTTCAGACTAAGTGCGCGCAAATTAAAAGTCTCTCGTTCATTACGATATATGCGTGTCAGAAAAGGGGTGCCATTGTACGATGTCTCTAGAAAAATTCCGTAATGGACTCAATATCAATGTTTTACTATATATATTTAGACTTATATATATTGATAATATAAGTATACAAATTTGTAAGTATGATAAATATAATGTTCAATTGAGTCATTTCTTATGTAAATCTATCTTCTCTACAGAAAAAAAACGCAGATCTAAAAACATTCACATATTCATCTTTGCAAAAACAGATATTTTATTATTTACGATTGTCTACTTGATAGTAAAATCGTTAATTGCACAAATCTACATTATGCATATTTACGCTTGTAGATTTCTGTGATAGTAATGTCTCTCTTTATATTGAGATCTTTAGTTTACGGATATAAAAATCAAAAGGACAATTCAGAAACTCTCTTTGTTTCTAGTCTTTCTAGTCTATTCTATTCGATATCATGCAATAACAATGTTAATGTGTTTCTCAAACAAAGTGGCAAGTGAACAATAGCGATATCAATATATCTGTTGTTGTTTCGGCAAAGGGGAAATAACTCTTGCATAAACTTAGGATGAAATGGTGGACCAAACAAATTAAGCCTCTTATCCGTGATTTCGGTGTTTTGATTCACATTTATAAATTAATTCTGTATAAAGTAATAATTATAAGACAAACATTTCCTTACTACAATTTGCCAAATGCCGGTTTGTCCCGCACTTATGGCCATTGAGTAGTTGGGGTTCTTTGACATGAAAACGTAAATATCCACTTTGACACAAGCCCTCGGTTTTTACTAACTCATCCGAAGGATTGGAATATCCAGCCAATTACGGTAAGTGGACTCGAACCCACTCCTCACGCTCTGAAGGCAAACATGGTAACCATACATGTGGTGCCATGTACGAACATGATAACTTACATTGAAATAAATCAGAGAAATAAACATTTGAATACGTATACATATATATATAAACATGATCAACTGATTAATCAAAGGGCAAATGCTTTGGATACTTGAATTTTTTAAAGCCGTTTGGGATATTTAGAAAGACAACACTTTACACCATGCGCGGATCCAGGATTTTTTTTTTTCAGGGGGTCGATGTTTTACAAGTGGGGTCAAACTTGTAAAAAGGAAAATCTTACGATCTCTGAAAACAGTTTGATCGTATTTGCTTCCAGGTGTTTAACAGAGTAATAACCAGAAATACCCAAGGATAAGAAATATGTATGAAATGCCTTCACTTGCGATTATTTGACTTACAAGATACATGTTTGATAAGAAAATAAATCGGCACGTGCACTAACATTTGTATCATGTTGCTACATGAGAGAAAATGATAAGTGAAAACAACGATATCTACTTTCTTTCTGTGCAGAATTATGATGCTGCATTAGACTAGACTTACAGTACAGTTTACAAAGTGCAAATTACCTCAAAGCAGACGTGCTGATCTATTTTTAGACTTCCCCAATTCCTGTTCATTTTTGTTTGATACTTAACTATAGTATTTATATGTATAAAGGTAAACCCATAGGCGGAGCGTTTTTAATTACATGTAGTTTGATTATTAGATCTCTGTCGGGTATAGTAGTTACATACATATTACCAGTCAGCTGAATCATTATGGGTCTTTAAGACCTTATCAATAAAACAGATCACACAATTTAAATACCCATCATTTTCACTCATCGATTTCAATATAAGGCATATTTTATACTGTTAACGACATATTGGCCACATGCAAATAATAGTGATTTCAATCTGAATTCTAAATTATCCGGTTTCGATTATATATCATATAATAAATGGAATCATTCCTACTGAAGTTTTAGCACAATTATTTTGATAGAAAAGGGACCCAGATGATAAGCATAATTAATATAAACACTGATGGAAGCGGCCATATGCCAAAGATGAATCAAATCCAAATAAATGGAAACGACTAAACGGATTAAAAATCTTACGCTCAGTTCAAATGTTGATATAGCCAAACTGGTCAACAACTCCACACTCAAGGAAATACAAAAGTTTCTTTAAAGAGAATTGACCTTAAATACACTATCATATACATGTACATGTATCAATATTTTTAACCAATGTCAGTTTTGTAGTTGGTCTTTACCAACAGGTAACATTTATACAGAGTTGAATTTAACAGTTTACTAAGAATGCTGTATTAGGTCACTTTTTAGATGTCCTGCAAAGAGTTGTGCCTTTGATTTAAAGATGGATTTTATAGTGTGTCTTCCAGAAACGTCTTTGTTTAGGTCAGACCTATAGTTATTTGCCATTTTTTGTTCGTTTCTTTGTGTTTTCTGATTGAATGTACAGCATTGCGTTGAAAATGCCAGCCGTGTATGGAAAATACATAGTTGGCACGTGATTTCTTGCAGCACTTTTTAATTGGACCATTCTGTATGAATTTGAAAAGAGATAACGGCAAGATCTTCCCTGTGAAATAAACTCCTTCAGTGCAATGTTTACGTACACTATGGGATATCTAGATCCGTGTTTGTTTAGATATATGGTACACTCCCTAACTTTGCTTTATTTTGGGAGAAAATGATTTATGATAAAATGAACACCCAAAAATAGCTATTTATGCATGATGTGCAAATGTATACAGGAACCAGAGAAGAAAGAATAAAATTAAGAATAGATTTCACTTTTATATTTGGTAATTGTCATTGCCTTCACTTTTGCGGATTTTTTTTATCTGTTGTTGACACTTCAACCATGAAGATTTGCTCGTCGATAAAAATAAAATGCAAGGTCACGTTTAGATGTGCAGAAAGATGAGTGGCGGGGACTGAAATATACCTTACACACTTTACAGTTGTTGTTGTTTTTTTTACCAATGTCAGTTTTGTAGTTGGCATTTACCAACAGGTACCCGTTATACAGAGTTAGATTTACCAGTTAACTAAAATACTGTATCAGCTTTATTTTGAAGATGGACTTCAAAGAGTTGTGCCCTTGATATAAAGGTGGGTTAGTAAGTATGATTGTCATCTAAAACGTCATTTTCTTCTTGATAAGGCCTAAAAGTATTTACCACTTTTTTGCACTTAATGGCATTGACTGATTGAATGAACAGCAGCGTATTGAAAATACCAGCCGTGTATGGAAAATACATAGTCGGCACATGATCTCCTGTAGTACTTTTCATCGGACCATTGTGCCTGAATTTTTATGAAAAAATTAACGTCAAGATTATCCTTGTGGAGTACGCTCTGCCCCTTCAGTGCAATGTTTACAAACTATGCAATGTTACGGGGTGCACTCCCTAATTTCCCTTTACTTTTGGGATAATGATTCACGATAAAATGAATACCCGAAAACAGCTATTTATGCATGATAAACAAATGTATTCAGCCACCGGGGATGAAAGAATAAAATCAAGAAAGGATTGAATACATTCCTAAGAATAGATTTCCATTTTTATCATTGACAACTGTCCTTGCCTTCAGTTTGACTGTTTTTTTTTAATCTGCTGTTGACACATGAACCTTGAAGATTTGCTTCTCGATGATAATAAGAGCAGGATCACATTTAGATATGTATGAAGATATGGCGGGGACTGACATATACCGTTCACACTTCACAGGTTTTTTTTTCTTTGGTTTTTGTATTGTTATTGAAGTTTTATTTAATGATATGCTGGTACAGGACAATTTGCAGTGGTTGTCTGTTGCTAGTCGGATTGAATACATGTCCCTTTCAAACGACATCAACCCCCTAAAAGGAGAGAGCTTAGTATAATTTACTAACTTGTTGCTCAATCCTTAACTGTTTGTTTGAAATACTTTTCATGTTTATCTTCAAATAAATATTGTTAAAACCAATCGACATCAACATTTTGCTGAATTAATTGGGTTACCATCGAGCATTTGTGACCGATGTTGAATGCTAGATGGGGATTCCGACCTAGTCCAATCCCCTAATAGAGATGTGTAATAGATAGGTTAATTAGCATAAATTTTCTTGGAGTTATTTCCCTTTGTCTGCCATCTTTTGGGTCCATGGAGAATATTT
The DNA here is from genome assembly GCA_016161895.1 of Pinna nobilis. Taxonomy (NCBI): domain Eukaryota; kingdom Metazoa; phylum Mollusca; class Bivalvia; order Pterioida; family Pinnidae; genus Pinna; species Pinna nobilis. Next base: position 689 of record JACSZP010009150.1, on the reverse strand, counting down.
TATGCATAAATCAACCAAATTACCGAATCTATTTCTGCTTACTTGGGTTATTCCTTGAATATATACTACGCTGACACAATTCATTAACCCCATCCCTAACATACATACTTGCATTGTGTCGAAAATAAGACAAAATTTGTAATACAAATCCTTCAATTTGGCATAGCAATGAACAAAAATCTCCGATCTGCCCCCTAACATGGCTGACAAAGAAAATTGATACTAATGCAACCTTGTTATTGCTCTCTAAGTTAAAATTGCTATTGCTCACAATTTCTCCTATTTATGAGAACTTGTGTATTCAAATATTACATGTTGCTTCTTTAATTCTATACTTAAGTTTTTATCGGAAGGAATTATGAAGAACGGTGCTCGCCTTTGAATCAGGAGTTCAAGGATTCACGTCTCCTGGTTTCCCGCCTTTTATAAAATACAGCAAAAATCTAGGTCCCTTGTCACAATTGGGCGTTAGAACGATAGAATTTGTAAACTGATCAATGAATCTAAAGCCA
>JACSZP010009149.1:528-12011 GCA_016161895.1 Pinna nobilis | reverse complement strand
GGGGGGGGGGGGTGTTTTTTCACATTTGTGGCTTCTGTTTCTAAAGCACAGTAGGGATTTTGATGAAAATTTGCAGGGTTGAAGTACTTTTAGTCCCCTTCGCATGTTGTTTTTCAGTTGGATCCNNAGGTCCGGACGGGTTCCCTCCTTTGAGTCACTTCTTCTTTAGAAGGGCTGCATAGAATGAAAAACTGAATGCATTTGTGACTTTTCAGCTAATGTGTTTAATTCCTGTTTATGTTGGTATTACTCAGGTGAGCGTTATAGGCCCATTGGGCCTCTTGTTTCATGATAACAAAGATGTTTTCTGAAATTGTAAATTATTTATCTGATTGTAACATACATGATCATTACTTGCGGATGGCCTGTGGTCTTTTCCCGGGTACATTTGTAACTGGACTCTCTCCTCCACCAATAAGAACTGACCACCACCATATGACTGAAAGATTGTAAAGTGTGACGTAAAGCAAAAATCAAACAAACAAAATGTAACATACAACATGTACATGATCAGATCTGATGGTAACATACATTATGAGTTTAAAATTTATTTTATTAATTTAAATTAAATTTAAAACTTTTAAACATTTTTGTGTGTCCATTGCATAATCTAAAGGAATAGGATTTTTTTTAATTGCTTTTGCCTCCCCCTCCCTCCACACACACTTTTGATTTGCTCCCTATGCCACTTAAATACCAGTATATGTAAATATATACAATATCACGGCAGTATATATTTCTGTTCAGATCGAATGGAGAGGCTCATGGATTTCATCACATTGTTATTCATAAATTGATAATGTTAATCTGTTGAGATATAATAGCACATAATAAGTGATGCCATCCATGATCCCAAATGTCACATGTACAAGTATGGAACTAAATCGGAACATTTGTCAAGCTAAATTAGGAGTGGTATAGAAATAAACTCACAAACTATTATAAATATTTGCATAATGTTTAGATTATTAGAGTTGACATATTTTCAGATAATACAAATAGATTACATATTTGGTTTTTTTTTTAACATTGGCTAATTGTGATTATCAGTGATAGTCGTGTTTGTAGGGATTACAAATGTATGTACATTGTATTTTGTACAATGTACAAATACAATGTAGGATTACAAGTGCACATACACTGGTTGTGGGAGCTCAGTAGCCAAGTACTGGCTAGAGCATTGTGCTTTAAACAAACCATTTAATTTCTCATCTTACATTAGTGCAGCTTCAAGCCTTGCTAGAACATAAATTGATTTTATGGGAATTTTCCCTGTGTTCTCTTATAATACTTGTGGTTTCTTCCCAGGTAGATGTGTAGCCTGGTTCCCTCTCTACCAATGAAAACTTGGGACCACATGACAACAATAGACAAAATTCATTTGGTAGAGTTTTTTTTTTTTTAAATATCATTATTTTCTTCACTGCGGTAACTGTCTGGCTTATTGGGGCTTGAATTGCCAATCAACCAAGCTGTTTCAAAATACAATAGACCCTACTTCATGCAAGCTTAAATTATGAGTGATACATGCTGCAACTCAAAATATAAACTTAAACAATGCACATATAGTCCAGCATATACAAGGTTCACACCATAGTTTAGTAAAGTGCTAAATAATGTATCTATGAGATCTAGAATATTGTTGTTGGATACTTTGGACACTGATTATTTTTTGACGATTTGGGGAAATCATCCCTGTGGCAATACATTGGCAAGATACAGGTAAAAGCTGACCTCTTTCCTGTCTGCATCAGGTAAATCATGGTTTTGCTCCATAGAATTTCATTTGGCAGAAACTAATACATTTTGGCCTTTTGAAATCTTAGTGTGAACATAACCCTTAAATACATATGATCATGCAGGCAGACTTGGATAGGATCATACATGTATTTTGCAGACTTGCCAACCTTGCAAAATTTCTATGGGGGAGGTTTTTCATCTTTATGGGGAGACTTTAAATTCTACTAAGAAGAAATAGGAAAATTCAAGTTTTTCATGGGGAGACATGCATTTTTTCGTACGAATTTGTCAAAATTTTACATACAATATAGGGTGTCTCCCTATTTATGGGAAAGACTTGGCATGTATGATTTTGCCATACAGTGGGGGCTAGCTTGAATGACCACTTACATGAAAGATCACAAGACATGAGAGAAGATAATCCCTGGAACATTGCTGTAGAGTAGATACACATGTTATTCTTAAAAAAAAAATCTGAATTCTCCATTTAAAAAATGTTTTGAGAAATCACCTGTCTTAAAAAGATCAGTTTCTATAGCTATGGGGATGGTATCTTGAGGACAGATTCTGCTATACTCTGCTTAGAGTAAGACTAGAAATCAGATACCTGTCTGTCAGTTAATTTAAGGTTTATAGACATATGTCACATTATGTGGAACTTAAGAACTCAGTGATGATATTTCACTGTTTTAAGTATTTGACACAGGAATGTTGACTTACATCATACCTTGAGAGTTTTGATACATTACCTGTCATTAGAGACTATAAAAAGGAGAGACCATGTAGGCAGTACATATAGGCATAATTAAAATACCTAAGTGAGTATGGTCAGGCTTGAATTGCAGACTCCTCAATTTTTATCAGTAAGATGAATAAATATTGCTTTACTAAAATACCCCTCTATGTATGTGATTTTAACAAATTTGTTTCAAATGAATTTGTATTTAGGCAAATTATTTTCACACATGCAGAGAGTAGTAAAAGAATTACATCTCTCTAAATGTTTATTTAGGGGTTCTATTTGAGTCCTATTTCTAATTTGAAGTACAGTCTAACCTGCCTTAGCGACCCACTGAATTAAAGAAAAACCTGTACTATGTGACCTAAATGCATGGTTCCCGAAGTGGATTTTCCCTAGATAAGTCATCTGAATTAAGAGAACACCTGTCATGTGTGATCCTTTTTGCTCCTTCCCTTGTATATGGTCTCTTAAAAAAGGTCAGACCGTAATTGCTTTTTTCTCATGTTTGGTGCCTTAAACTTTCAGATAAGTTTTAGATATTAATTTTTATATATTAATTATACAATAGATATTACCTATTATTTAACATGAGAACACTCTTTTATTCTAATGAATTGGCTTCAGTTCAAAGCCTTCATTCTTATGTCTGTAAATACATGTGTAAAAGTAAAATCTGTTCTGGTTTCAGTCTTGGACACAGCTGGACAAGAGGAGTTCAGTGCCATGCGAGAGCAGTACATGAGATCAGGGGAAGGATTTCTACTTGTATACTCAGTAACAGACAGAGCAGGGTAATGTACTCAATATTATAAAATGTATCACTTCTAATGAGGTTATAACAGCATGGTAGTCCTTTGGCCTGTCTTGTTAAGTGATTTGACTTGACCCTGAGTAGTTTCTTGTACCAAAATTGACTAATTTATGCTAAATGTTTGTTGTTTCTTGGCTAACTGAGGTCAATTATCCATTGTCACTGGTCAAATATCCAATAAATAAGACAAACAGTCATCAATTTAAACTTTATTTATTTACAATGATTAACAAAGAAGATATGTCAACTTATACTAATATCTCTTGTTGGCCCGATGTCCCATGCAGTGAACCTTGCTCAAGTTGCTGTGGGAGGAAATGGGGGTACCTGGAGAAAATCCACATATCCAAGTTGGCGACCAGTCCCTACCATCTCACATACTACCTAGGCAGATCCGAGGAATAGACCCAGGTCGCATTGGTGAGAAGCGAGTGCGCTGACTACCACGCTTCCCGGGCATGTAAAATACTCTTCATAGTGAGTCTAAATTTCACTACATACGTCACCATGCCCCTACACTACTGGAGCCATTGTGGCTCAGTAGTTAGTGTACTCCCCTTCTGATTGTGAGGTCATGGGTTTAAATCTGTGCCACACTGCGGTTGGCTGTCCCCGTCCTTCGAATGAGACAATAAAATTCAAGGTCCTATGTCTCGGTAGGTGTTTGCTCATTAAAGAACCCTCCCTGCACAATGGCCGTTGGTGCTGAGTATAGCCCAAATCTGTCACCCTTAACCAGCATTGATGACATCTCAATATAAGTGAGAGGTTATTGAGTTAACAACAACACAGCCAACCAAGTAGTCTACACTACTGTGATGCTTGTTCAGATTTTCTTCCTACTCTGTAACACCTGTAAATCTTACTCAGCCATTTACTAACAAGGAAGTTTTTTTTCACTTCTTAAAAGAGATTATCATCCCAGATTTAAGGACTCACACTTTTATATAGTGTAACTTATTCACTAAATGTGAAGGCCGTGATTATATATAAACCGCTGAAGTAATTTACGCTGCTCATGAGTATACACTAAGACCACACATGAAAAAATTTGGAGTTTTTTTTTTTTGTAACATGACTCAGTTCTTATTACAGTCAATAGGTAGGTAGGGTTTGTTTTGCTTTTTGTGTTTTTTGTGGGGTTTTTTTGTGTGTGGGGTTTTTTGTTTTGTTTTGTTTTGCTTTTACAAAATGGGATTGTTGACATCCTGCTCAAGAATCTTTCACCTATATAGAGACACCACCATTTGCTGGTGAGGGGCTTCAAATTTTGCCGATGCTCAGCAATAGAGGCCATTGAGTTGTGACAGTTCTTTATCATGTTGACAACAACTGTGATATGTGAGCTTTGATTTTACTTTCTCTCACCCTGGACAGAGAAATCCATCAATATACCCGTTCTGAGATATTTCTGTCTCGCACCTCACGTGCTTGTCTCGATCCCCTTGATGTCACTTCCGGTAAATATTGACCTACTTTTGACATATTTCGTCCGCTTGAAATGCAGTGTTGCACCTATATACTATATTTATTACTTAGACATACATTATTTGAGGGTGAGAGAAAAATAATCAACCACCACTTTGTACAGGAACAGATAAATCTCACCCTCGTGTCAAAGATTTGCAACATCCATGACTCTGCAAGCCTCGTGGTGGACTGCAAATCTTTGACACTTGGGTGAGATTTCTCTGTCTCTGTACAAAGTGGTGATAGATTCTATTTGTCTCATCCGTCAGACAGAAACGAGTCAGTCACCTCTGCCTAGAGTCGAAACCACAAACACAAGATCTGGAGTAAAATATTCTGTTATGGAGCACTTTTATAAAATTTTGAGTTATATATGATAAACATTGTGACAAAACCAGAACCTAATTTTGAAACAAGATGTTTTTCTGGAATGAAAGAATTTGAATTGCAAAGGTTTGAGTGACTAGGTCACATTACTAGTACAAACCAACAATTTTTCATGAATGGCCTAATTCATCTCTAATCTAAAGAACTAGCTTCCTGTTTATGAATTTACAGCGACAGAAATAAAGCGCCATTGTTAGATGCTTACAGTAACCATTAACCAAGTTAATGATGTCTTCTTCCCAGCTATGACCCACTTCTAGTGATTTACACTCTGAGTACTACCGTATTTTGTACTTTTACTTCAAAAGATTATCAGGATTGTTATTGAGCCAGATAATATATCTATGTTGAGTAATGATTTATATGAGAATTGTTATTGATATTAAGACATGATATTTTGTCTGGCTGGTATGTGATATACAGTAAGAGTCGGTCTATAACAAATCGGCTTAAAGCAAATTCAGTGCTATAACGAAGAGGAATAAATTCCCCGAAAAGAGTTACTATTTATCTATATATGTAGTAAATTCTGCTGCTTAAAACGAAGGATGCCTATAACAAAGTCAAAACACAATCCCCGTTGACTTCGTTATAGACCAACTCTACTGTACATGTAAGGCTATGTAGTCAAAGTTGTTCTTATATGTTACTTAAGAGAACAGACCAAAAATGGACTTAATAGACAGTTTGCCTTTATACAGATGTTCACATTTTAAATTTTCTTTTTTAAAGACAGTCATTTTCTGAAGTGACCTGTACATACAGGTGCCATCTTTATAAGATCATCCTTGAAGCAAGTTTGACTGAATATGATCATTGATGTTTTATGCAACTTAGATAGTGTTAAATTTATATAATGGTGGCATCAAACCAGTGTTTAATGCATGTAAAGATGATGGGGATGGGGGTGTCAATATTGCAGCAATTTCACTTAGCTGTTAGTCATCTTTTTTTGTGCTATCATAATCTACATACAGGGAATTCGCCAACAGACAGGGGTATTATTTGTATTTAACTGAGACACTTCATTTCTAGGGCAATTTTCTTGTCGCATCTTAATTTCATAAGAATTTTTCAAAACACCAGTTGACAGAGTTCATAATCTGATAATGTTGGAAGCAATGTGCATAGATGTATTAAATTTTCAAACTGCATACTTTCCTGTTTGCTTTATTGTTGAAATTTTTTGAGCCAGGAAGATTGAAATTGTTTTTGTTTTTACCGTTGAATTCAAGGTTGTGAAATTCTAAGTGAAAAAAATATTACTTCTAGTATGAAATCAATATTGACTTACCAGTCTTTGTAGTAATGAGCTGATTTGTGATAAATATGGTCAGCAAATTGTACATGCCTGAATTAATTTAAATACATGCATGCAGATCTATTTCAGCCTTTATTCAAGTTATTGGCAATCTTTTGATTTACTATTTTGAGCAATTGTTCAACATAGAATGCATTGTTTTGATTACCGGTAGGATGTATTTTCGTTTTGAGGCAAAGGTATCTCAGTTTCCAAATTGTGATGTGGATTAATTACATGTAGATATCTACATCATAAAATGTGACTTATACCCATTGTGTTTGTAGCAAGTTTGAAAATGAATAATTTCTTTGGTTTCTGTTACATCAAAAATTCTTTAGCGACCACCTGTGTATAAAGACCTCGTTCTTAGCTGGTCATAGAGACTGCTTTTTGCTGTCCCAAATGCATCAATTTTGTACAGTACTATAAATCATCCCCTGTATAGTGACCCTATCCATATCAAGTAACAAAATAGTTATGGCCCTTGAGGGGTCCTTTTATACAGGTTTCACTATATCTTAACTGAGAAAAATAATAGATCGGAATAGGAGAGTTTTGAGTTCATCCGGATTACCATTATTCATTGCTGGAACCTTCGTTGTGATCTCGCGCAGTAAGTCGATTCTAAAATTATGAAAATGACGGACATGGAACAACTCGAAACTCTCCTATTGTTTGACATATGCCATGATTTGCTAGTACATGTACATGTATGTGCTACATGTAGCTGGTGCAGACACATCTGTGACAGGTACTTGATAGTGTCAAACATATAATGTACATATGAATTACAGTGTTATACCTTGTATGTAGATATAAATTACTGTGTAATTTGATTGTTTGAACACTGTAAACATTGAAATTGATGTGTGTTGGTAAACTACATTAAATACATGTACATGATGACAAATTACATATGTGAATTATCCTCCTTACTTGCCTTACACAGTTGTAAACAAACATTTGTTAATGGAGGTTGGATAGAGGTTCAAATGAGGATTTTGACAAGGGTTTAAAGTTGACAGAAACTAGTACTGTGTCATAGTAGGTGGGGCATGGTAAAGAACCCTCACTTAATCTCAATGACTTTAAGTAATAAACACAGGCCAAGTTTGTAACCCCTCATAGGTATTGATGATTTATCTATCTAGGTGAAAGGTTTTTTAGTAAGATGTTTATCTACACAACAAAAAGAGATTTTGTCATAAAACTAGTAAAAGTCTAATGATGATGGGCATCAAGATCCTTCTAGGATATCATTTTTGTAGCTGCTACAGTTATTGAATTGATTTTTGGTGTGTAAGTGTAGGACAATCAGCTACAAAGTCAGTGTAAATTTCATTCTAGAGTCCCCATTTTAGTACATAATGTACATTTATGACCCCTGATCTTATGCCATTAAGGGTCATGAAGATGCTGTTTCTAATTGATGTTGTACAGGGGTGTCACTGATTTCCTAATACAGTTTAGACTGTCTGAGTGACTCCCTGTATTAAGTGGCTCCCTGTCTTAAGTGACCATTCTCAAGTCGGCCACCCATAAGGTTTACTACGAAATTGGTCTGTGTTAAGTGACTCCCTGACTTATGTGACCATTCTCAAGTCGGCCACCCATAAGGTTTTACTCTGTAATTGGTCTGTGTTAAGTGACCCCCTGACTTATGTGACCATTCTCAAGTCGGCCACCCATAAGGTTTTACTGTGTAATTGGTCTGTGTTAAGTGACTCCCTGACTTATGTGACCATTCTCAAGTCGGCCACCCATAAGGTTTTACTATGTAATTGGTCTGTGTAAAGTGACTCTGACTTATGTGACCATTCTCAAGTCGGCAACCCATAAGGTTTTACTATGTAATTGGTCTGTGTTAAGTGACTCTGACTTATGTGACCATTCTCAAGTCGGCCACCCATAAGGTTTTACTATGTAATTGGTCTGTGTAAAGTGACTCTGACTTATGTGACCATTCTCAAGTCGGCAACCCATAAGGTTTTGCTATGTAATTGGTCTGTGTTAAGTGACTCTGACTTATGTGACCATTCTCAAGTCGGCCACCCATAAGGTTTTACTATGTAATTGGTCTGTGTTAAGTGACTCCCTGACTTATGTGACCATTATCAAGTCGGCCACCCATAAGGTTTTGCTATGTAATTGGTCTGTGTTAAGTGGCTCCCTGACTTATGTGACCATTCTCAAGTCGGCCACCCATAAGGTTTTACTATGTAATTGGTCTGTGTTAAGTGACTCCCTGACTTATGTGACCATTCTCAAGTCGGCCACCCATAAGGTTTTACTATGTAATTGGTCTGTGTTAAGTGACTCTGACTTATGTGACCATTCTCAAGTCGGCCACCCACAAGGTTTTACTATGTACATGTAATTGGTCTGTGTTAAGTGACTCTGACTTATGTGACCATTCTCAAGTCGGCCACCCATAAGGTTTTGCTATGTAATTGGTCTGTGTTAAGTGACTCTTTGACTTATGTCATTAAATGATGATGACATAAGTCAGATGATTTATTAGTCCCTTAGGAAGTCGCTTAAGACAGTCTTGACTGTACATCTTGATGGTTGCTGCATTTCCATAATACCTTTAATCGAAAAGCAGTTATATTTGTTTTGAAAAAAATCACAGATACATTTACACATGATGTAGTGCCATTTATCGTTCTTCATGTTAGTCCAAGAAATAGTACGAAATATTGTAACATTTTCCTTGTCTTTTCTTTTTCAGTTTTAATGAAGCTTATAAATTTCATAAACAAATTCTTCGAGTGAAAGATAGAGACGAGTTCCCGATGATATTAGTGGCGAATAAAGCTGATTTAGAGCATGTGAGAGTAGTAAGTTAAAACACACTTTTGTTGGTCCATGTGAAAAGAAAAAGCCGGAGAAATAAAAATTGGTTCTCAACCCTACATCATGCTTGTGTTTTGTACCATGTAAAATGGAAAGGAAAGGCTAATCATAATCAGGCAATGCCTAACAATATCAGAAAAATGATCTGAATAAATCACGTATAATCAGTTATTAATGGCTGCAAGGCTTAGCAGTACTGGTAAGTGCAAGCTTATATAATAAAGAAAGTACCATTAATCACAAAAATAAAACATCATTGGCCTACCAAATTGCAGACTAGATCTAAATTGAAAAAGAAATATTATAGGAATAACTGTTCTGGACGTTCAAATGTTAAATTTTCAGTAAAATGTTTATAGTACTTGTATGGATAGTTCTGCTTTACATTGAAATTTATATTCTAATTCTCTCAGTTTGGTGTTTCCATTATTAAAATCCATCATAGCATATAAGTTTGTACTTTTTGTTTTCAACTGCTTAAAAAAATGTAAAGTTTGATTTTTCATTAGGTATTACTTTGTTGGACATAATGGTCTTATATCATGATCCAGGCAGTCCGAAAATAAAAATACATGTATATGTACTGTATTGGACCCATTAAATGCCCATAGTGCTCAAAAAGTTGGAAAGTAAGGGCAGAGGCTTATTTGGGCCAGTTAAGGGTCAATGTGCAGTAAAATCATCAGTTAATACAGTAGAGAAGTGTTTCTAGTCGTAGTTAAGGACACATATTGACAATTAATCTTCAAGCACTGGGGCTAGAGATGGCCGAGTGGTTAGCGTGTTCGACTTCGAATCGGAAGGTCCAGGGTTCAAATTCCGCAGTGCCACTCCGCAGTTGCCCATTCCTGTCTTTCAGATGAGACAGTAAAGGTTAAAGAACCCTCCCTGCTCTACGGTCAGCAGTGCCGAGCATAGACAAAATTTGTCGCACTTCACCGGCACATGGTGACGTCTTCATATGAGTGAAATATTCTTGAATGGGACGTTAAACAACAATACAACAACTAGAGCTAGAGATAACTATTACTTCTGCAAATTTCTGTTCCACTGCACATCAAAAGCAAGGAAAAATTCTTGATCGTTTGGGCAGAGGTGCCTTAATCGAAACTTAAAGGGTCGGGGTGCTTATAGAGACACTGGATCAAATATCTTGCATAACCAGTATTAAAAAAGAACTGAAAAAATATTTACCATTCTCCCTTTTGAAACAAGAGCCTGAAAACAAAACAAAGGATATTGATGAAAGATTTTTGACAAGTGACACAAATTTAATTTACTTTTTTTTCAGGTGACAAGAGAAGAAGGAATGGAATTAGCCAATCAATTAAAAATAAGTTACATAGAAGCTAGTGCTAAAGTTAGACTAAATGTGGATAAGTCCTTTTATGACTTAGTTAGAATAATTAGGTAAGTATTTACTTATATTGTGGTATGTCTACATGTTCCTCCTCCATGTCTGAATCTGTCTACATTGTACTTTATGTCAGGTACAAAGTAGAGTGGGGGCCTCCGTGGCCAAATGGTTAGAGCATTGCGCTTTAAGCCACTCAGTCTCTCACCTCTTGTAAGCCCAGGTTTGAGCCTTGCTGGAACCTAAGGTGATTATGTGAGAAAGTTTGCAGTTTACTTGCAGAAGGCAAGTCTTTCCTTGGGTACATTTACGACCAGGCTCTCTTCCCGTCCAATAAAAACTAACTGCCACCATGTGACTGAAAGATTGTCGAATGTGGCGTAAAGCAAATAAAAACAAAGACAAAGTAGAGTGAAGTTGGTCAATGTTAGATCAGTCTACTTTGAACTCATCCTCTTATGCTCCTAATTTTCTGATACCATCTCTTCCTTGGTACATTAGTAGCCGGGTTCTCTCCTCCATCAATAAAAACTGGCATCCACCATATGACTGATTGTTTAGTGTGGCATAAAGCAAAAACAAACAAACACGCAAAAACAAAACATCCAATTCTGTATGATGACAATAAAAAGATCTAATCCAACTTAGCACACTACCCAGTGGCATGACTTTTTCTTTTGACAATTCATTACAGACATTAACAATATAAATGCATGTTTCAAAACTCCATAGAATGATCTCTGGTTAAAACTGACAGCTCCAAAGCTATTAAGTAGATGTCAGTTATCAGGTACAGACTTTCAAAAGCTGTAACTTGATT
>JACSZP010009147.1:0-55346 GCA_016161895.1 Pinna nobilis | reverse complement strand
AGTGGCGCTACGCGGCTCGAACCCGGATCTTTCGATTCGCCGTCGAACAAGCTAACCACTCGGCCACGGAGGCCCGGTACATCTTTAAGTCCGTAAAGTATCGACCTTTGATTGTAATCAAAACTATGAATGTTTTAGATCTGCTCAACATATGTGACGTCATCGTAAAATAAAGAGACCAAAATACTCCCCCCCCCCCCCCCCCCCCCCCCCCCCCCCCACACACACACACAACATATATGAGAGGAAAACAATAACATAACATTAGAATCTTATTCTTTAGAGATCTGACATTTCATTTAGCATTGACTTGGATATATAACCTATTTAAAAAAAGATACATTCCCAAAGAATACAATTTCATCGTGATTTGTAATTGTTTTGCATGGCGAGACAATTAGGAATTCGTCTTATTGAACCGTAACTGCAACTCAGGGTCATTTCACATAGAACAATGAAATAAAAAAAATTACGATGAAAGTTTGTCAAGTTTAACATTGCATCCGAGCTTGAGAATTTCCATGCGGTATCATTATTAGGGGTGTACAAAATGGGGTCGACTGTTCCTTCTAAACAACTTGTCCCAGTCGCGTTTAGGTCCGTATTAGCTTTCGTATAAAACCTATTGAGATCTATTTTTAGATTTACTCCGAGTTGACCTTTTTTTCCTGTTGTTAATTGTGTGCTAGAGAATCGTTCATAAATATTGAGTGATAATACAAGTGCTAGGGAGGAGGTACATCTGATATTTTATTCAAAATGGTAACGATGCATTAAGTTACAGATTTTACTGTTTCATTCGAAAAACTACTTGGAGACCCGAACTAAGGACCTCACAGTTCAAGAGGGTCGACTTTTTGCTTGGCTTATTAAATGACGTTCCCTTTTTGTGAAGTTGTATTTCATTTGAAATTGAAGTAGTCATTGCTTATGATAAATCTTAATGTAATTTAACTTGTTCCAAGCTCCCCAGTAGAGCTCGTATTTGAACATCAGATGGTCAGGAGATCGGGTTCGGGCTTTGGCACGAACTTTTTCCTGTCAATTATATGACTTCAATTTTACGTCTCGTGAGAATAACTAGATTTTACGTGAAAGATACCCGGATCTATCGGAACAATCTACAGCACTCGTCAAATCTAATAAAAAGAATTACATAAGCGTGATTCTACCGCAATTCAAGTAAACTGATATTGACGATGAGTTATTTGAAATATTGGAGCAAAACGTACTCGACAAGATACAACAGGATATGTAGTACCGAATGAAATCATTCTCTTAATCCGGATCGCAAATATTCCATTTACCTGTGTAACTTTGAATAAGACAGCAAAAGACACTCGACTTTTTATGACATTTAGACCGAACCGTACTCCGTACTCATTTGCTGTTGAAAAAGAGATATGTACTGTCACCCACTCTTCTAAATATATCCTGGTATGTTGATGTCTACGTGCTCTTCGGCAAGTGGAAATGTCACCTTAAAAGTGCAAACGTAAAAAATAAGAGTAAGAAAAGTAACACAGACAAAATCCATATGTAGTATAATGTAAATAATGATATAGTGTTTCGTTGTGTACCGTAACGTATTTTAACCGGACATAACCTTTATAAATCAAGTACATGTATATTTATTTGGACACACATTTGACATTTTCAAGACACTAGACTGTTTGTTGTTAAATTTGCGATATTTTGAAGTAAAGAATTAAATTCTAATATTGGAGTTGTTATCTTTGCTTGCGATTCATTGCCCAAGAAAGAAACTTTATCATTTCCCTTGTCAATCAAAAGCAATCGTCACTTCTGGGGCTGAACTGCATATACGTTTGTGGTTGGATAATGAGGTCCAAATAAAAAGACATCTGACAAATTTAAATTTCGCCAACATATGTACAATTTCGTCTGCGAAAATTGATTCAATTCTAGCGGTATATTACAAATAAGGGGAAACAACAATACTCTTAGGAAAGGGGAAAAGAGGGCGCTTGATGTTTGGTATTCTGCCAATATTTGTATAAGATAAAATTGAAGGAGTACCATGGGATTTTCATCTTTTAATCCCGGATTGGACCAGATATGTCCCAAATGTTCCATAGAAACCCTATGGGTCAGTCAATTTTCGTGAGCCGCCGTGGTCTAGTGGTCAGCGTGTTTGACTTCGAATCGAAGGGTCCGGAGTTCAAGCCCAAGCCACGGTACGGTTGACCGTTCCTGCTTTAGAATGAGACAGTATAAACCAAGGTGCCGTATCACAGTAAGCGGTGGCACGTTAAAGACCACTCCCTGCTCTATGCCCATAAGTGCCCAGCATACGCAAAATCTGTTGCCCTTCACCGGCACACGGCGTGTCCATTTAGGTGAAATATTCTTGAGTGGGACGTTAAACAACAATGCAACCAACAACAGAGTAAATTGTCGATATCTGTTGAAAATGTCATGTGTTGATCTGACCAGAATGTATGTTTATTTGCAGTTTTATTTTGCTTTGCTATTTTCTCTGTAATAGTTCATTACCAATCAATCATGTTTGGGGTGTGTTTACTTTTTCAAAAAATTAATTTAAAGTTTGCTAGTACACGTATTTTAAAACTCTTCGTTTCCTTCCAAGAACGCGCTAGATACAAGAGATACGTAATCAAAGTGGCTCATTTTGAGCTAAAAATCAGTTCTCCTTTAGACGCTTTTAACATTTTGTGTTGTTAAGCGAGAAAATATTATGTACTTCAAAATGTCATTGAATGGATATTAACTGTGCTAACGTATATGAAATTGTTTTGAAATACAATTTGCGGTCAGTGAATATTTCTTATTATAATTACATATATAACCGATAAATGATTGGTTAACATTTGTATTCCATATTAATTTTTCTTCTGTTTTCTTCAAAAGTTTCCCTTAAAACGAACTCTTCATGTTTGCAGGTTTGTATTCAGCAACTTTAATTCACTCAAATGCAGAAACCAGCTGCGAATTATGAGTAACCCGAGAATGACTGACAAAAGATAAATTATTCGTAAAAAGCAAATTTCAGGGTCCTGTCAAATTTCAGACACATGATCGTATACTCTACTTCCGGTTTATTTCTCCTGTTTGAACGTTATTGTAATTTTCTTCCTTTCTTTTTAGAGGAAAATGATCGGTTTCAATTTCTCTTTCATATCTATTTTCCCTGTACTTTACAATGTTCCGTTTAGTCGTGTCAACAAGGCCAGCGGACTCCTTCATAACACCTGGTCCCATTCCATTAGGAGTTTGCATTTATTTTCTATGTAAAGAACGTCATCACTCCTGATTTTGTCATGTTTTTTGTGACTTTGATTTTCTAACACCACTCGGTACTTCTGTAAATTTTAGGATTTTTTATGTAGGATGAGACTCAGCAGTTTGAACTCGTTCAAATACCCGGCCACACGACATCAATATGCGGTTCTAAAAAGTCAATAATAGCATTTTGTTTAATATAAGGCACACTCTTCTTCCGGTTTATTGTTCATGTTTGATGAACATTCTCTCATTCCCTTCAGATTCCATTCCCTTTTCTGTTTTTTTCTTTTCCGTCCTGACGTAGATTTTTTCAGTTTCCATTCTATTTAAATTTCTTGGTTATGTTTGCACTTCAGTTGGATTGATTTGAAATACGGAATTAAATTTCTCTGAAGTTACGCTTACACTTTGAAATACATGTATTTCCAATGCTATTAATCAGAAGCTACTTCTTTATAATCTATAAATACGTTTTCGTTTTCTATAGTTGTGGGAGACCATATTAGGCGACAAAATGCAGAATTTATTTCATAATATACTTTATTTGTAAATATCGTAGTCTCAACTTTTCATTCTCTGCTTATTGCGCTAATATAAAACCAGCGCTAAATTTTCCCCATTACTTCGAGGTTTTCGCATTCCATCTAGGGTTTCCCATTCCTTCATCGTGTTTCAACTCGTCTAAGTAATGGAAGGCGTATTGACGAATCCTTACGCTGTAGCACTTATTATTTCAACAATGAAATGAGAATACAAGACCTGAACACAGTAAACACCGACAAGAGTTGAGTTATAGTGCATTTTGGAGAAGCATATAGCTTAATTAATTCATTAACGATTACAGCATTTTCGCAGATAAGCCAGACATTCTCAAGAGCACTTTGATAAGCATGCGGTAACATTAGTACACGCTTAGTTTTCCATACGGTCAAGTCAAGAATACAAGATGGAATTTTGGAGGAAGGGTATTAAAGAATTTTAAGAGGTGAATATGATTGTATTCTTTGTATGGTCATTTACGAAGGATGATGCATATGTTGTGAACCTCATATTGAAGAATTGAATTTTGTTGGGGATGTTGTATTATTTGTCAGCATAATTTCCTTCTATACATGTTTACCAGGGGCGTTTAAGGACTTCAATGCCAGTTTTGTAGAATTACTTTTCTTTGC
Organism: Pinna nobilis; assembly: GCA_016161895.1. Classification (NCBI taxonomy): domain Eukaryota; kingdom Metazoa; phylum Mollusca; class Bivalvia; order Pterioida; family Pinnidae; genus Pinna; species Pinna nobilis. The sequence goes on along the minus strand of JACSZP010009147.1, from coordinate 50,907 downwards.
TTTTCAGAAAGTCATCCACTGTATGTATGATGCCATCATCCGGCTGAAATAGCTATTGCCATGTGTCTTAAAATAGATAAAAGTCTAATGGAACGAGATCAGGTGAATAATGCAGATGCTCAATCAATTTAAAGCCACAATCGTGAATGAAAGCCACTGCAAACACAGCCTTGTGAACAGGGGCTTTGTCGTGATGACACAACACCTTTAGTGAACTTTCCATGGAGGTTAATTTAATAGTTTCCCGAAACTGCGTCAGAAGTGAAGCATAGTATGTGTCACGGATTGTCTGTAGAACTTTCTGCATCCCAGAAAGTTAAGGTTATAACATTCCTAGCTGATGGAACAACTTTTATTGCCTTTGGCGGGGGAGAGCCAGGATACTTTCATTGTTTGTGTTGTTTTGTTGTTTAACGTCCCACTCAAGAGTGTTTCACTCATATGGAGACGTCACTGTATGCCGGTGAAGGGCGACAGATTTTGCCAATGCTTGCACTACTGACCGGCAGTAGAAAACACCTACTGTGACACGGGAGCTCGGTTTTTACTTTGTCACCCGAAAGACAGGGACGGCTAACCGCAGAGTGGCGCTGCGCGGATTCGAACCCAAGAGCTTCCGATTCGAAGTCGAACACGCTAACCACTCGGCCACGGAGGCCCCGCTTCCATTAATTCGATTGTTAGTTATTTGGCCTCTCGGGTAAAATGATAGACCCATTTTCACCAATAGTGACAAATTTTACAATGAAAGTTGGCAGCATCTTCCTCAAAAAGGTTAAAATTAGCACGCGATAATGTGCGCCTGGCGTGCTTCTGTTCAACTATCTAAAGTTTAGGTACCCATCAGGCCGAAAGCTTTCTCATTGCAAGATCCTCGGTCAGAATGGAATGTGCTCTTTCTTGTTCAATGTCAGTTCTACTTATATGTCTTTCTGTAACTCGTAATTGACTTTATTGACCATTTCTAGGGTTGCTACATTCTAGGACGGGGTCATCCTTAAGACTGTCGGCCGTGCTTAAATTCCCCCAACCAACATTTTCACTATAGCATATGAAGGGACATCCTCCCTTAGTGTTGCTACCGTATCGTAATGGATGTCCTTCGGTGATAAACCGTTTTTATTCAAATATTTGATCACGCTGGGCATATTTACATAGGATGCCCTTGGGTACACGACCCCATATAGTCAGATAAAAAGGGGGCTTAAAAATAACATCCTCGCTTACGTCTTGAAATAAAAAGCTCACAACATATCAACCAGCCCTCGTAGCAAAACGTTTTCTTATTCAGACTCTTTTGTGTCGTTATTCTTCTCTCAAGCCTTCTACAAAGCAAAGAGGAATCAAACATTTTCGTATTCTAAAATACCCGATCAAAAGCTTTGCAAATGCTCCAAAGCAGGAAAAATGGTGTGTTATTCTGAATAATTTCAGGTTTCTGAACCTCAATTATGTAGATGGAAAGACCCCCTAATACGATTTAGATAGACTACTCTTTTGCAATCAATTGAGTCCTTGCCTGAGTTCCCGTTTTGAAGCATTCAAATTATTACATCTTCGCTTCTAGGCATTATCCCTGCATCCGTAAGCAAATTGTCCAGATGACGTAATTCCCGCCATAAGTTGTTTCAGCAGACGACATCTGAACAGCTTATCAATATAATAGTTACTGAATTATTCACAGTGATTCACGCGGTGATTTTAGCCAGCCATCTCCTTTTTTTACCAGGTATTGATACTACAAATCTTTTATTAATACTTGAGCAATAACTTTGAGGACATGAATGTCAGATATATCATTACGCATGGATATCTCCCAGCCCACGTATGACACCCGGGGGATTTATAAAGTTACTTCGCGTCTTTTCATAATAAAACCAATACTTCTTGCTTGGAGATTCTATTGCCACGGCTAATGTCATTTACACGTGTCAAGAATTTAAATTTTATCATTTAAAGAATAATTTGAAAATATAAAAAACTATCCGTTTCACAGCCACAAAAAGAATTCGCTTCTAACCCACATTCCTTGAAAGTGGAAACAAACACTACAACTACCTGTCTGTTACATTCATGTTTCTTCATAAAGCAAGTTCTCTGTTGAAACAAAGTGAAACTCGCTGTATAAATTTCAATCGAGGAAGTTTACTATTTAAACACCTAGTTGCATTTCAAAATTGCTGTACCTTATCACGAGTTGACATCCGTACACAGACAGAAGTATACGAATTGTAAACAGTCACAGGTATGTATTTCTGAATGCATGTAAGATGTAACATTCATTAGAGATACAATTATTAGCGTTGTCATTAGCAGTATTTCACACATTTTGTATTTTTGAGTGCAAGTTATGACCATCTTTTATAATCGAGTCAATTTTTCTATCCGGGAGTAACATGCATTCAACAAATGATTGAAATAAGTAAAATTATATTTTGGCAAAGTAAGAATTTCTAAACACAGTTCTCAAGTGATACTATAGATAACCCCGTCCCTTTTTGAAGAAATATAATAAGTCAACATTCTTGAAATGTATAAAATTCATGTGACTAGATTTCAACGAGCCTTTTCTATTACAACATTTGTTCCCTGTTACATAGAATTAATTGCATTTTTTCTTCCGTTTATTTGAGCTATATCAAGACACGAGTCTGATAATTAATTTTTCAATTTTAATTCTATTTTTTTTATGTTTTTCTACCGCAAAAGATATTTATGAATCGATCATTCTATCATATATCTTCAGATGAAAAGACAAGTCTAGATAAAATGATACACGCAATGAATAATCGAGTAAAATTCATTTGAAAAAATAAATAAATGAAGTAGAACATGTCAGACGTAAATAGTAAAATTCGAAAATATAGAGTTGATAAAGCATTTAAGCATAATGATAAACTTCTGTTGTAGAAAGGTTGAATGACATTTTCAAAGATAATAGATAAAAAAATTATTATAATTGATGTTGTTACTATTATTGTCATTTTTATTAATAATAATAATAATAATAATATTATTATTATTATTATTATTATTATTATTGTATTTAATTATTGTAATAAATTATTTTTATTATCATTATTATTATTATAATTGGTATTATTATATCATTACTTTTATTATTATGATTATTATTGCTATTATTATTATTATTGTTATTACCGTTGTTGCCGATGTTGTTGTTGTTTGCCTATTGATCTTGAGGTCGCGGGTTCAAATCCGATCAGTTAGGTTTGTTGGCTTTTCCCATGCTTCATATGAGATAATCAGAAACAAGTTGCAGGTATAGACATATGGACATATCCTGACTGCTCAATTGCCACAAGTGTGGAGCTTAACCAAATGTGTAGCCCATCAGAAGCATACCGTGATGTCTAAAAAAAGTAATAACTAACCATCTAGATAAAAAATACACCCTAGGTTTTATGTATTTGTGTTCGAGTTATCAAGAAAATCAAGAAATTCTTAATCTGAATTCAAATCGCGAAAATGAAATTACGTGAAATTAAATGTTGTTATTTTGTGATATAACATTGTTTTAACATAAACAGCATATAGATTGAATATTGTAAAGCGACTTTGCAAATTAACCGATGTAAAGTTAAAGCAGCGAGTCTCGTGTTCATCCGGATTACCGTTTGCGGTCCCTGACTCTATGCGCTTCGGGCGAATTGTTTCACAAAGGCAGTTCCGGCGTATGTTTACTGGCGCATTTCGATGAAATCTAGCATCACTTTTGATGTCCTTGAAATTAAATATCATATTCAACCAGTTAAAAGAATATTTCTGTTAGTTAAGTCTCATTGCATGCACCGATTATGCATTAATCTTTAATCCATCGGCTTTTTATTGGAAAAAAATATTACTTAAAAAATTCTAGACCAGAAGTGTTTCTGTTGGAGAATTGGAACAATTGACAATACTCCTTTTTTAAATAGGATATTTGAAGATATCAAAGTATATTCATAATTTAAAATTCTGAAAAACAGACATGGCGGATACAGCATCAAAAATAGCAATCCACACAGCAAGACTTACAAAGCCAAATGTAGAGTAACAGAAACCCCAGTAAAAGTCAGGGGTGAGTCCAGGTGCTCCGGAAGGGTAGGTAACTGATACCCCGCACACGGCATCCGTCATGTCACATATTTTCGAAAATGAAAATAGTATTCAGGATGAACTCTGAACTCGGCTATCATAATATTTATTTACTTCTCAAACGTTTTCACTCTTATCAACAAATATCTGTTGTATTTGAATTCCTTTACCATTTGTGTTATTTTCTTTTGAAACGATTGTATAAATGCATGAGATTTTGTCATTGTTTCACAAAATATGAGTAGATTGAGAAATTGTGATAAAAACTATATTTAAGTTAATATTTCTCTTTTATCGGAATAATGCAATAATTTATACCATAACATTTTCGCCCCTACTGATTTTTGCAATCTTACAACATTTATGCCTAGTCTAAAATTTGCCTAAATCACTTGAGTCATAAAAGAAATCCTCTTTTCTATGTAAAAGTGCTATATTATGAAATATTCGAGTGGTGAAAATGATTTAGAAAAAAAATCGCGGATCTATAAATAGTCATCCCTAAGCAACAGATTATGCAATCAATCATCATTTTTCAAGCCCTCTGTTGCCTTTGTTTGTCAACAACGGTATAACAGAGCCACCTGTCGGTGTCATTCAGAATACTGCTGAGATGCAAATTCTTCTTTCGTCCATTCTTATTCAAACCTGCATCGTGTTAACTTTATGAAAACCGTATGATGCATCGGATATGACTGTCAGAAGTCTATCAGCCTTACTAATATTCAGCTCACGTGTTTAATAATTGATATTTTCAATTTGTCACTCCCCACGACATTCTGTGTTAATCCGTTGACTTTTAATTTTTCTTCTTTATGGACGGATTAAGAGAGAAAGAGAGGGAGAGAGAGTCTGTGTTTATTGAGCGAAAATAAAAGAAAAAAGTGAGAGACAATATGTTTGCAGCGATTGTGTGTATTAGTGTGTGTATTGTTGAGGAGCAACATGTCTTTGTTAAAACATTTCAAAGTAAAAAAAATCCTACTGATATAAAACAAATGAAAATACCATCGACACGAGTGAACACAAACATTGGTGGAGACATGTTTCACAATGCATTTTACGATAAAAATCAATCGGAAGTCTTAGGCGTATCAAACGTTAGCGTTGATTATTGGACAAATCGTTTGTTAAGAGGAAGAGAGTCGTATCTCTCATATAGACTGCCTTGAAGTAAAAGTCGTTTCTCATTTTGCTAATTTTCCGACGGTTTTTTTCTTCCTAATTTTTCTATTTAAAGACCTAAAATGACATTAGATTAAAGACTAAATGTTGTATTTTGTGACAAAAGAATGATATTTGAAATGAGCAAAGATACTTCCCTTCCGAAAAGAACTGTGTTGAATTTCTATTGTCGATTTTTACGTACAAAAGTATAAAAAACGAGTTAGGACAGTGTTCTAAGCAATCTATATGGGAGATACGACTCTAAATAATCGAATTAATAACTTATATTGAATAAATATAGTCACCGTCTGACTGATATAACTTTTGAAAATCGGCTTTCATCACGAGTGGTCAATTTTTATCGTAAAATGTACAAAATTTGCTAAATTGCGTTTAATGCGTGATTTTATATTGTGACGTTTTTGTGAAAACAACCCCAGGGCACAATTGTTCAACAGTTGGTTAAATCTTACCAAGATTTAAATATAACCAAGGCTTGAAGAAATATAGCAATTCCCTTGGTCTCTTCATCTCCCCTACTTCGTATGAGGTATCGTAAACCGAGGTTTTGCCTTACTGTAGGTATCTACACGTGGGGGATTGTAAAAAAAAATTCCGCTCAATGTGATTCAATGGTATTTTGTGACATATCCATATGCGTGAAAGATTTTTGAAGGAGCTGTTACGTTACAACACGACAACAGCGATCAATAAAAAAAACTTTTCTCTATTCATTTGGCTGCCAACTAGGCTATGTTCATTTGGGAAACGAGTTCGTTTTGTGTAAAGTTTGGCTTGAAAATAATCTTGTTTTAGTAAATGAAAAAAATGACCTCTCATGAAACTTTTGGGGGGGGGGGGCAATATTGCTTTCAACTTGATTTACATAAGATGACTACTTGGTAATATTTGGGTTTATATGGAAAAAGTTAACAGGGCGTTATCTATCGCCAAATGTCCTGGGTCATGGAGAATTTTGCATTCGACAAAGAGTATATCGAATTAAAAAGGACATTTATAATACATATGTATGATGATATATCTAAATGTACGCTACGTTAATGTTAATTTCAAACTCCGTTGACTTTAAGTAGAAACAGTGACCTTTAGAGAGGAGATAATGTTTAAAAAGACATATTGCCGATTTTTTTCCTCTTACATATCTCGTGCTTTTTACTTTATGTGAGGTTAACGGTAACTTTGTCACAATTTTTGAATTAGCTGATAGTACATCTTTGGATATGAAAAATCCGTTATACGGTCCTTTTGTTGATCCCTATCACTTCTATAAAAGGAACATCTATTTCTGAAATTGAATTATATACAGAGCTATAAAATTTTTGGATCTCTCTATAGAAGATATTCTTACAATTAAGTTAATGTTATAAAGGTAAAAAAATCTAATTTTAAGTCAGCAAAATTTGCAAATTCTAAAGTCATTAAAACGACACAGTTTGCCAATATAATCTTTAACTGAGTCAAATGCTGTCTCAAATGTTTAATACTTCTTGTTTTGGTAATCTCCACACACATATTGTGACTACGAGTTGACCCGTCTATATGATCAAGATATATGGCTCACGGCGGGTGTGATAGGTCGATACAGGATGCGTTCTCCTCGTAGGCTCCTTGTGCCACCTTTTGTATATCATCAACTCAGTGTTTGTTCAACTCATTCTTTTTTAATTCCTTATAGGAATTATGAGGTTGATTGCTCTTCGTTACTTTTACCTTTTCTAAATATTCCAAATTTTATCATTAAAAAACAAAATGCTACAATGAGCAAGCTTGGGTCTCTCAAGAGTTCTGTTTGTCTTTCTGTCTCTCTCTCTCAGTTTGGCTCTCTGTCTATGTGTCTCTCTGTCTCTCGCTCTTTCTCTCTCTCTGTTTGTCTCTCTGTCTCTCCCTCTCTCTCTCTCTCTCTCTCTCTCTCTCTCTCTCTCTCTCTCTCTCAGTTTTGCTCTTTGTCGGTGCCTCTCCGTCTCACTCTCTCTCTGTGGCTGTTGCTCTCTGGAAATTATTGCATTTCTCTCTCTCATCTTGTTCGGTGTTGACACTCGCAATTTTTAGCACACAATTACATAAGTGAATGTTCTGCAGTGTGTATTTTTGTCTCATAACTGCACGCAGTACCAATGACATCCCACCAATCACACAGTTTTTCCACTTTGCCGTTTGATTTATGCCCCTCCCACGACCCCTGTTTTGTACACATTATGTTTTTATTAATGACATTTCGTATTAAGATGTAACGTAGCCAATTGTAGCGCGAACATACATTTTTCATACACCTATGTCGTATCTTACAGGTAAACATGTATTACTGAATGTTTTGCACGATGGTTTTGCTATTCGTATGTAATGATATACGCCGGTTAATTTACTCTGTTTTTTTAAGTTCCCCGTAATTTTCTCGTTTACGACGATTAATTGGCGAAACTTGATCTCGGATTCGAATCATAGGTTTACACACCAGAGCAGGGGTTTGTTATCATTCAAGATCACCTGTACTCATCCCCGTTTTCTGGAGGAGTTCATGTTTCTATATATTTCGTTGTTCTAATTTCTATGTGTAATATTGTCTCTTTTTGTTTTGGTTTTGTCTGTTTTTTGAATGCCCTTTGGTATCGTCAAATCATGTTTCTTTGCACTTTTAAAACATCATCTCTTTAATGATGTCATTGGTGTTACTTTTTCTTTTCTGTACTTTGAAGGAGAGAAAGGTGTTTATAGAATTTAAAATAAGGATAAACCTGTTTTGCTAGCATGATTTCTGGTTATTTTCAACCTTACTTAGATCTTGTTCGACAAATAACTATATAGTTATTCATGGACGCTAACAAATGTCCGTGCATTTTTTTCGTGGTTATATCTTTTTATTGAAAAAAATCTGACGATGAAAATAACTAAAGCTTTTTTTATCTTCGTTTAGTTTAGTTCCATCTTAAAACGACATCGACATTAAAAATGATTATACCGAACCCGAAGGGTTTCCGTGGAACATTTGTAACGGGTGTGGCATACTGCCAGAGGACTCCGGACTACGGGTCCCAACACATAAGAAGTTTGCATTTTCCACGTTGAGACCGATAGAATTCCAAGCTTGTGGTATTTTTAAGGATTTTGATTATCAAATAGATCTTTGTACTTCTCGATTTGTATAACGCTGGATGAAGGCCAGTCCTTCACGTTATCCCTTTGATTGATTGCTTACATTATTGTAAGTTTTTGTATGTTATAACTTCTTTTTAAATGATGCCTCATGAGACTGATTTTTTCTGCTCGTACTTTTTTACTTCAATTTAGTGAAGAAAAACATGAACAAACATTTTCATTTCTAATGCTTATTGCGAAATTATATATGGAAAATTGGGGCATTTAAAGTCGAACGACAAACATTAAAACAAAAAAAGACAACACTACAAACAATTATCCAAACAACAACACTTACAATTATAATTAGAGTACACGAACCCAGCTGAAATTTAAAAGTTAATCAAGTTATTTACAAAGCTAATTCAGCAAAATCTAATCTCTATCTCTCTCTCTCTCTCTCTCTCTCTCTCTCTCTCTCTATATATATATATATATATATATAGTGTCTTCATACAAGTTCAAACACCTCTGAGTAATAGCTCGCAGCAGGTAGCGTAATGCTGCAATTTTTTGTCTATTAGCAACACGTCGATATTTCAGGCCATCAAAACCGGTTCAAAAATCGCTCATAATAAATAAGTCACATCTTTCTTTTACACACCAGTGCAAAGGCTCATTTGCATTAGTGTATTTTGGTTGTTGCTAGGCAACTAGCCAGGTGAAATAGAAAAATGTAAAATTTCTCTCATTTTGCGAGGTATATGTCCGCGTTCTTCGATGTATTCTAGAATGAATCATATTAAATCAGTTAGCTTGGAAATACGCTTTCTGTGTAACTTTGTAACATCATTTGAATTACCCTTCCGTCAACGAATCGTTTGTGTCAATGCTACCTGGAATATCCCTAATTGAAATGTCCCCGTACACAGTGCTACAAAGTTAGATATAGAAAATTGATATTTCATGTTTATTACCACAAGTTATGGAATCAACGCGACTTTTCATTCCCCGATACCTGACCAGAATTTTAAAATAGCTAGACTACTTCTTGGTACACAGACCGGTGACACTTTTTATATTAATATTTCGCATGAAAATCTGCACTCGGGCGGAGAACCGAATGAAATAGGTCCCGCCCACTTGCATGTGATAAAGATGTCATTCATTCATTTCATGTGACACAGATCGACTGTACGATGTGAAAAGGATGTAACATGCACCGGTCGTTGGCGTGAAACGTAACAACTTTACATTTGCCTGGGTTTGCAAATGGACTGGATTTACATGTGATCTTGTGATAGTGTTTTTTTTTCAGATATAACGATTTTAATGTCGCAAGACTTTTTCAGATTCTGCTTCATTGTCAGCTCTCCAGTGGAAATCAACATTCCATGTCAACCGTTTGATTTTTAACATATCCATTGACTATCAGTTGCGATTTACGGTACGGGCAAGGGTAATGCTATCCCCGTTAGACCCGTTCGGAATGAGAAGAGTATAATTATTGCATTTGCAAAGATACATTTTCGAAAGAGTAGTAAGTATCCGACTGAAAAGAAATGACTCGGCTATGCAAATCAATTTTGAAATTCATTTAAGCTTGTCCATTTCGATGAAAAAAGAATTGTCCGCTCCCTGTGCTTAGGACGACATTCCTTTACAGTTTGATACTATTCCAATGTAATTTGATACTCCAGGTCCGGCGCTTGGTTAATATGGTTGGCATTTATAGAAATCTTTTTAAAATGCCATATAAATAACAACACCCCGCCCACAAGCAAGCAAATGACATTTACGCCACCTGCGAGACGATGTGAAAAATGGCTGCAACTTCGTAATGGCGGCGATAAAAGTCGCAATTTGTTTCCATGTAATATTTATAACGGCATGCGTTTATTCATCAATGATACGTACCTAATTGCATCTGAATTTTACTTAATTGACCAATGAACCTTCCTGCTGTACATATCGGAGTCCTCAGTGGACATAAGTTGTTTGAAATTCACTTGAAATCGCTTCAGGGTATGCTTAAATCTGGGACATCAGTTAATACATGTTTGAAGGCCTGTGCAGTCGCCGAACCATTGCGTGGAGTTAAACACATATGCGGGTTTGAACATGGAATAACATTCATACTCTTTGCCACATCATACCGACAATTGTGGAAATTTGCTTCAGAATCGAAGAAGATACAGATTTCTTGGGGATATCAATATTTTTGATTTTGTGAATTATGTTAAACGGGTCACGTCTTCTTTCGCCAGCCAAGGGATGCAAGTGTCAGACAGGTAGGCAATATAGTTGTACAATACATAGGAATTATTTATCCCTGTGATCATAACACTTAAGATGATACGGCAAAAGAGAAATTTGTAAAATTATATACCGGGTCATGGCAACTTTGATTTAAACTTATTTTTACACAATTGCAAAAATTTATTTATTCATATTAAAACAATAATTCTAGCATACACAAACTCAACGAATGAGTTGGTTATACAAATACCTCATTTTTTCGAATGTTTGTGATATTTTTTCTTTATATGATCATTTCAGTTTTAATTTTTTTGAAACATTTGTTACATCATGGCTTATTTCTACTTATTTTACCTATATATAAATTCATTTTCCGGGGAAAAATTTACATTGGCAGGTGCTTTTATCAGAATAACTGTCTATACCCAATGTTCTCCTCAGTCCCTAAAGATGTAATTTTACCTGTATTACAAGTATATAATTATGTTTTTTAAAAAGAATATCAAAATAGGTTTATTACGAACAAAAACGAGAAATTATGGAATTAGCTTATGAAAAAGGATGTCACTAAAAGAGAGAAAATGAGAGAGATAGAGAACAGAGAAGGGTTTGGTTTTGGACAACACTGAAATTAAATATCAAATAAAATGTTGATTGCAACAAATAACATATTACAGCAAACAATCTGATGGTTTACATCAATGAAAGTCGCGGAAGTACATATAATGAAAATAAGGATATAAAACAGACAAACATATGATATGTCCAGCTGTCCACGTGGAGGTCATAATAAAAATGACAAATCTAACTGTCTAGTGGACGGACAAGAGGACAAAGGTTATATGAGGACACTGCAAGGGTAAGTGACCTTTAGATTCAGGCCTTGAGCACCAGACATGTACAGTTGTCCAGTACAATCAATTATATTCTATACATGTGTAAACTAATGTAACATTCACAATAAACATGCATATGTTATTTAGGTTTCTGTTTTGCATTTGTATAAAACGTTTTACTGTGTATTTTATCTCCTATTTTTCTTATAAAATAAAATTGCTGAAGATATATAAGAATTACTATTTTATCGAGTTTGAGAAAAGTTCATCATATTTACAACAAAGTTTATTTCTTAATATTTACTAATAGATGTTTATGAATTCTAAAATAAATAGATATACTATATTATACTTATTTTATTACTATTATTATTATAATTATTTCTATTATTATTATTTTTATTATTATCATTTTTATTATTATCATTATTATTATTATTATTACTTTTATTATTTTTATAATTATCATTATTATTATTATTATTGTTATTATTATTACTATTATTATTATAATTATTTCTATTGTTATTATTATTACTATCATTTTTATTATTATCATTATTATTATTATTATTACTTTTATTATTATTATTATTATTATTATTATTATTGTTTTTATTATTATTATTATTATGATTAATATTATTATTATAATTATTGCTGTTATTGCAACCATAATAGGATTTTTTTCATCAGTATCATAAATTTATCTTTATCATCTATTCATGTCGGGTTTGTTGATTTTCTTACTTTCATTAACATAATATTTATCAATGATTTACATCTTCAATTAACAAATTACACCAAAGATTCTTCAGAATGGGTCTTATAAACAATGTGTAATTTATAAATAAGAAAAAAATACAGACCAAACATGTAGTAAGGTGTTCCAAGCAAGAAAAAAAATGAAGGAATATGCATTAGGGATTTATCAATGGAAAATATCTGTGAATCAAATTATCTCCCTTTCTTTTTATAGCACCTTGGAATAAATGAAAAGACATGATATTTTATTTCTCTTAGCCACCTAACTGCTGTTGACCGTATTATATCAATGTACTGTTCTGCTTGTAATTTGGTGTTCAGGCATTTCTGATAAAAGATAAGAATTTTAAATACCTGTTGAATTAGCATTTTCAAAAAATAAGATATGCGAAATATGTATAAAAAGATCATTGGAATTTTTTATAAAATTTCCAAAACCCAAGAGAAAGCAAACAAAAAATGAATTTGGCTAAAACGTTTGAAAGATCATGATTACATAATTTCGAATTTTCAATGTTATGGGAATAAAGTTTGGTGAAAAGTTTTCCTTTTTTGCTTCCCAAATATGAGAATTGGAAAATAAATAGATAAATAAATAAATAAATAAATAAATAAATAAATAAATAAATAAATAAATAAGTAGAGTGAAAATGAATAAATCTTCATTAATTTCTTATCAATAAATAATTGATAAAAATAAACAATTTTCACACGTTCTCCTCAATAATTCTTTGTCCGACATCCCTCGAGCCGGTTTAAAAGTTATCTTTCATTTTGAGTGCAGTAACGTTTACGTACAATTTCTAATTTCTCGTAACCGCCGTCGACAAAGGCTCCAGGAGTCTGTCTGTTTCACCTTTTCCTCGATCTTGACCGGAGACATCTGTAAAATTCTCGCAAACAATCACGGACGGTATGAGACATTAACATATAAAATTCTGTTTGATCATTAGACGGTTTTGTATCCACGTATGATTTATCTATGTTTAATTCTAAATGCGACATATGTAAAACTGATGGCACACTATCTTTTTTTAAATGCCAAGTTCATATCCATAGTTATCCAATGGCATGTAGATTTTTTGACTTTCATTTAAACAGCAAAAATCAGAACACTGCAGTTTTCAGGGTTTGTTTTGTATTCGTATAAAGATAAACAATCTCCTTTACGACTACCGTGAATGTTGCCGTAGGCCATATATTGTAGTTTCATTTCTCTTCATGGGTTACTGGGAAATATAGTTTATTTGTGTAATGAGGCTTTGGGGGACCGTGTGAAAAGAAGCAAATGGACATATCAAAACATGAAAATGTCTTTATCATCCCAATCTCCAACTCGACTAGTATAAGTGGTTTCTTCCATTTGTAATTTTTGTCAACGAATTCATCCGCATTCCATTTTGTCACCGTTTAGAAAACACTAGCAAAGCTTGCATAAACATGCACGACGTCTCCAATATGGATTAATTAACAGCAATCATCGAACGTAGGGAGTAGCCAGATATACAATTGATGCCAATGAAGGTTAGTCGATATATTTGAATTTAGAAATTGTTTTATTCTATGATGTGTTCTTTTCCAATCTCAAACAGATATGTTCCTCACTTAGATAATTAACAATTTGACAATACACTCGCGACAGGTGTGGCTAGTAGGTAAGGTTACCTACCTGGATGTTTACTCATCCATGACACCAGATCTCACACCTTCACGGTCCATGTCTGTAGAGTATTCACTAGATTTATATAATGTTTTATTGAAAAAATGGCGGATTGGTATATCATTTTTTAGTTCTGGATGTATGTTTTTTGAAAAACCAACATGCATTACTGTTTTCCAATGTAGTTTTGAACATGAAATATTTCTTTTTGCAATGTTGAGACTGGAGCTATGATTTTTTCCTCAGATTAAAATTCGGATGAATTTTTCATTTGCCTCACACTGTCCCAGATGCCTAGAGAAAATTTGTCTTGGCTTTGAGTAGTGCTTGTCACAAAATGATACCTCTAGTCCGAAGAGTACGTTATATTTTGACCTTTTACCAAAAGGTATCATCAGTAATATGGCATGTTCGTATCAATAGGATTTTACTTTCTTCCGGTTAACCTGCGCGCATGTTTTACTGACGGCGTATACCTGTCTAATGTTGGTTTCTTGAAATGAGATTGAAATATGACATTATGTTCAAGTCATTTGGGAATCTAATAATTAAAAAATATTATGCAGTTACCATTGTTCTACTACTTATTTTTTTCGTCCCATTTTTTCTTTATGGTTTCTGTAATTTTCATTGTCAATGTTTTAGATAATTTTTCTACATTCAGTTTGAAATTTTTGCCAAAAAAGAAATTGTTAAATTACATTTTTAGATCCTCCGAAAGGTTACCGTAAGTTATATATTTAAGTTTTATTTCTTGATAAGTGAAGGTTTCTCAGTAGTTATAGTAGTTAAGTAATGTGTCATGGAAACAATGTACCGATTTGTTATCTAAAATGCTTTAAACAAATTTGTACGTTCAACAGGGTATGCTGACTCCTCCATGGCACGTAATTCCACTGTTAGGGGTCTGCGTTTATCATACACAGTATATTTATATGTCTGATCGAGTGATCACTCCTTTGTAGTCACATTTGAAATTGGGCTGTACCAAAAAACTACAAGTCACTATTTTGTATCTCATCAGATTTGTTGAGTTTTTTTTATCTTTATTATTGTTTTTTTTGTCTCGTGTGGATAACTGTTTGTACAATTAGTAGTATTATCTCTTTTTGTTTTTCCTGTTTCCTTATCAAATTATAAATGCCCCCTCTGTGTTTTATTTTGTTTGTTTGCTTCCTTTTTCTTCGGGGTGTTTTTTCCTTTTTATTTTCTTTTTATTTCTCTTTATGTTTGTTTTGATTTTGGGTTCTTTTTGTATTTTTTCCTTGTTAGGGGGGGAGGTGTAAAAATCTTTACAAACTTGTTCGACATGGGACTTGTAAGCATAGTCCTTTTTTAGACAGGTACATAAACACAGTACCTTTGGAAAAAAAATTGCTGAGACTACCGAGTTCTATTTCAATACTGATGGTTATTTAGAAAAAGATCCTTGTCATGGATTGTGTGAAATCCGTTTCAAGTCATGTTTATGTCATTGTAACACGAAATTGATATTAAGGTGGAAGGAGAACTCAATCAGTTATGACAGACATGTAAATCTACCTTTGATTTTCTATTAGATCAATGTTCTACCTCCGAAAATCAATTCAGTTGTCCTTAACAAATTGTGTGCTTCGACTGGGGTTTAAATGTCAATTTCTCTTTAGATTTTCTACATTTCTTTGAAGTCTGCAGTTAACTTGTGAATATACTATACCACATTTTAAGAACTCATTTTTGACTTTCATTAAAATGAGACTGAATGACGAGAAAATGCTACAGGTTTTTCTAAGGTAATGAATCCTTTTAGGCGGATAATATTTATCGGATGCTATGAGTTTGCCCACTGGGTGTTTCATGTTTAATATCCAACAGATGTTTTGTGTACGTATGTCCGATGTAGGGGCATATACTCGTTATTCTTGGTCTACTGTGAGATAAAAATAGATCTGCATCTATCTAATTAATATCTTTCTGCAAGGCGGACTTGACACAAATTTTCCAATTGCGTTTTTGTAGTAACATCTGCCATGCGCTGAGCAGTGACTCTATGCCATCTCGGACTCTCGTATTACTGGCAAAATTTCAAGGAATATTTCATTCCATTTGTCAAACAGGAATCTCCAGCATGATCTGATAGATTCAACGAAATGATCTAGGATTGGTCCCAGTTCAAAACTACAGCACTGCATCAAAACAAAGACACCTCTTGTGTGGTCGGACATAAGTACTTAGACCGATGTATAGTAGATAAAGATTTCAGGATAAGCTAGCGTCTATTTGACGAGAATTAGTGGACTTATTCCCCAAGACTGATTCTTTATTTTGGCTTGTTAGCGTAAATTGATTTGCCTTGGTAAGTTTGTGTAAGGAAAGGTATGCTATGAATATCATGCTATAACCCTAACCTGCTGTTTACAAAGCCATGTTCTGTGGCCGAATGGCTAGCGTGTTCGACTTCGAGCCGAGGGGTCCTGGGTTCGATTCCCGCAGCGCCACTCCGCGGTTGACCGTCCCTGTCTTTCGGATGAGACAGTAAAAACCGAGGTCCCGTGTCACAGTAGATGTTGGTACGTTAAAGAACCCTCCCTGCTCTACGACCAGCAGTGCCGAGCACAGGCAAAATTTGTCGCCCTTCACCGGCACACGGTGACATCTCCATATGAGTGAAATATTCTTGAGTGGACGTTAAACAACAACGCAACAACAACAACAACAACAAATCCATGTTCTACTTTTGAACATACATTACAATCACATCTATTAAACATGAACATTTCTGTTATGTCATGAAACTTGCATTATGGTTGTATGAACAATTCAAACAATATTAGAGGTTCGATCTGGTGCCATTGAGAAGAAGGCTTCCCTTATTAATCTGCCATACCCACCATGGACACTATACCTTGATCGTGTAAACGGAGTATTTCATTGTCAAAGTAAGTGTGTGAAAAATGGTCAAACTATTTGTATATTATATTTTTATCATAGTGTTCAGATACAGGCCCCGTGTCGCACTTTTGTGACCTACATAATTATGATAATGTAGAATATCAAAATAAATATGATAATGAATAAAGAAGATTAATATATCTCAACGAAAATCTGAGTTTTTTGTGAAATAGAAAGTTGAAGATACTAAAGAGGGACAAAAATAGATTAAAAGACAGCACCAAAACCAATTCAAAAGGACACAATGCTAAAAACAGTATCAGTAATCCATTAATTACATAAAGCAGGGAATACAATTGCACTGACCCCTCTAAAATTGGGATGAGTTCAGGTGCTCCGGAAGGCTAAGGAACTCCTACTTCACGCGCAGTGTTCATCGTGTCTCTTATGTTTCGAATTCTTGAATGACTCTCATCCGGGAATATATCTCATATCACTATGCTATACTCGGTCTTACCTCTGGAGTGACCATTGCTAGTAAGTTCTGACCATATCAGAAAGTCTGTAATTAAACAGGGCTGGAGAAAATATATTTCAACCAGGACAAGAAACCTATAAGTATATCAGAACTGTTGTCAACACATACATCATTTAATCGTTATCAACAAAATCTTCCTAAGTATCGTGAACTCAAAGATGTAACATTTCCTTCTTTCCACCATGAACGAATATATTAAATCCTTGTAACGATGCTCTTTTTGATGGCGTTGCAAAACAGTCCCAGGTCCTTTGTTCAATAAACGTCCAAATACGCCCAAAGACCATGTATTTTAAATGAAGAAAATTCATTGCTTTAAGAGTACCTAATCTAAAGTGTTGGATTGTTTTACAACGATTGCTAACCTACTATTTAACATTACCATCAATGGCTCTGGAAAAGGATTTTCTAATACTGAATTCTATTTTTGGTACACATGTTCTCATTGGTCTCATTTCTTTCAACTAAACTTTTTATTCATTGCATCTAGGGAAATTTCAATACCCAGTATATTATATTAAATCTTATCTGCACTTTCAATTTCTTTCAAAAGCATATTCTCTTTCCTGTTATATAATTCTAATCATTTTTAATTTGACATTTTGGGTATAAATCTTATTCAAGAAAATTGTCAGCGTCAATTTTGCATACAACCTAAAATTTCTGTACTGTAGTTATGTTTGCATACACTTGACAAAGAGAAAAACCAAAATAACCATGTGTATATACGTTGAGAGTGGATTTAAGATTAATTGTCTCAAAATGACATATGATAATATTACGTCCTATAAACGTCAGGTCGATTAGCATACTCGTCACGTGATTGTGACTTTTGAGTTCTTCGTTACTCGTAACGACAAAATAGCTTTACCAGACCATGTGAGAGAATACTCTCGTCAACATTGAAGTTGTAATCACCTGTCAGAGGGGGAATGACCTGATGTGTAGATTCTCTTAATGACAATAATTATTTAACCCATTAAACTCTGACATCATGTATGCAAATCACAGTCCAGTCTTTGATTCTGTTCACGTAGTCTTATTGAATATGAATAAAAAGGGATGGGGGCTAAAATAGTATTTTTGGCGTCTATAAATTCTAAATGCCGAATCTTTTGACTTAGATACATTTTTGTCTGAAGAGATATGGTTGGCTATGGTCGGTTAAATTGTTGTTTAACGTTCCACTCAGTATTTTTTCAATCATCCGGAAACGTGTGGCGGATTGCCGGATAAAGATCCACATGGATCGACAGACTATCGGATGGGAGAGCCTTAACTGTATATGGATTTGCACTGTACCAACTAGAATTGAGTGTTTATGAGAATCCTATGCATTTTCTTTAGATTTTTTTTAAAAAAGATGCAGGAACAAAACTGTAAGGTTCTGGTTTATCAGGAAATCTTATGAAAAAGTTGTCATTACAGCTTTATAATACAGAGGTAGGACCATTACAAAAAAAAAAATTAAAAAAAAAACAAAAAAAACTTTGGACTATCTATATGCTTCGTATCACTTATAAGAAATTGAATTCTTTTGTTGTAACTAGAAATGCCACTGTGTGACAGTTTTAAACAAAGTTAAACAAGTCCTATTTGTCAAAAATCACAGCCTCACCATTTCTTAATGTCAACTTTCCGCACGATCATGAATGCCCTTCTCTGAACTGACAATGTTTTACACAATGGAATGGTGATTTACTTCTTCGAGCGTGGTTATTGAACCATTAATTCCAATTTTAAAGACAATTCGGTTTTATCTCTTCTATGGCACCTGATCCCACCAAGGGGTTTACAGAGGTCCGCGTTTGTCCAATATTCACCACATTGTATTTAGCTGCCTAGTTTTTCCTGGTGATTGATGCCTTGGTACATGTGGTTTTCATACCCTCCAATATTATTCAGTCTGCTTAGGGAATACATATTGTTTATCACCATTAGGGAATTAACATTGCTTCTCACTTTAGGGTTGCATTCCTGTTCACTCTCACCTTTGACTTTTATTAAAGGAATTCATCTAGAACTCATTCAATGTCTGTTTGCGTTCAGCCATGAGACGAAACTTAAAAAAAATGAACCAAATTAAAAGAATGCATATCTGTCATTTGCTCTGGAATGTCATTTGATGTTTTAATCTATAATTTACATATGTTCTTTTTGTACATGGCATATGAGTTCAAGTTTATACAGCATTTTTCAGATGCCAAGTGAATTAGTTCATTTCAAGAATAAATGTAATTAAATATTCATGTAAACGAACTCGTTGCAAAGTACAAAGAGTTCTTGAAAATACTCATGAAATTCGGTCGCTTATGGGACTCATTTTATTTTTTCTGATTTAGTCCAGCAAAAAATGTTTCCAGTCAGTGATATCCTGAGCTTTAAATAAACTCCAGTTACTTTAAAATAGGATCTCCGTTTTACCGTTCCATCCGAGGGAAAGACAAGCTAGCTGTAACCGCCAAGCTAGCTGTTACCGCCAAGCTAGCTCGAACGATCTGAATATAAATACACTGCAACGAGGTCCTGAAGGTCCTGACATATATAGAGACAGACAGATAGATTGGCATACGTAAATACATACAGACAAACAGACAGGCAGCTAGACAGTCACACATAACACATACATACATACATACATACATAAAGATTGAAGTCTCGTTTGAATTTTATCAAAATGTGATACGTCAAGTTTACTATAGCATACTTTAGTATGGCAAGTGCAATATGAAAATTAGTCTTTAGCAAATGGCATCGAGGCTCGACCGTATACATACTTACGTGCATACATATATATAAATAAATGCATGTGTTTTATATACAAAGATACACCCTAAATGTATCAATCCGCACATACAATTTATTTTCCAATCAAAGTTTCTGGGGAGTCGGTCAAATTTTACTACCAACAGACACTAGAGTAGTCGCTACATTGTTGATTTTGTTTATATATGGTAAATGTACGTAGACAATAGGATAACTTTGAGCAGCCCCCTACACCTGTCATCAGGAATACTAATCCATTTTGTGTCTACCTTTATAGCCAATGGCAAATCGAACTTCATGACAGTGGTCAAACCGGAACGTTGTCACTATTCGGCTAGAGCACTGTCGACTAGAGTCCGATTAAACATCCTTATATCTCTTTACGCGTTATCTGACACCCATGTCCAGTCACACGGTTTAGAGAGATTCTTATCAGTTTTAAATCTAGAAGAAACTTAAATGGATCAATCATCATTTAACAACGGTAGCGTAAATCGAAATTTCCGAATTTACACAGATAATGTTTTTCAGTTTCTATTTCATTGTGTAATACTCATTATCCTTTAGTATGGTCTGATTTTTGTTTGTTAAGAGATGTTTGAAGCAAGATATTTAGGCTTTGATGAATGGTATATCCATGGTGATTAGGATCTGAATTCTGTAATACTTAAATCCGCCTTAATGGACTAATGGTTCGATTGTTTGCCTGGTTTATTTGGATAAGGGTTTTGATCTATTTTGTAGAGACTCGGGCTTTAATTTGGGTCCAAACAAGCGTTAGATATAAAAGTATATGACATCTGTCCATCCATATAAAACACGACAAGTTAAATAGATGTCACGGTTTCTAAGGGCGGGACCTTTGAAATGTGTTACAATGGCGTGGTAGGTGTTAGGAATGATCTCTGCGATGGCAATAAGTTTGAGGCACAGACAAATATTTAAAATTAAAACTTTGCTTACATTTGCTGGCTTCCATAAATAAATGCTTATATACCTAGTTAAAAGCCAAGCGGTTAGCTTGTTCGACCACGAATCGAAAGATCCGGGTTCGAGCCGTGTAGCGCCACTCCGCGGTTAGCCGTCCCTGTCTCTCGGATGAGACAGTAAAAACCGAGGTCCCGTGTCGCAGTAGATGTTGGCATGTTAAAGAAATCTCCCTGCTCCACGGCCAGCAGTGCCGAGCATAGGACAATTTTGTAGCCCTTCACCGGCATGAGTTAAATATTCTTGAGTGGGACGTTAAAGAACAGTACCATACCATACTTAATTAAAACAAGTGCGAGCCAAAGCAACACTAAAAATTCAAATCTGTAACGATCAAGGATACTGTGGTCATAGCATGGCTTTATTTGAAATTTTTTTTGATAATGTTTATAATCAGAGATTTATCAATACATTACTCCTTACTCGAAATATGATTGGATTCAACATTTTGTGATTCGTATTAGATTTTGAAGCGTTATAAATACACTGAAAACAAATTTGTTAACCGTTTTAGGAAGGTAGCCTGAACATTTGACCGCTAAGAGCATTACACCTGACCTCTTTTGTTGTGAGCGAATAAAAACGATTACGTTTGACATTTTGATATTTATTTGCGTTGATGTAACTTTGCGAGCGTAATCCTTAAAGTTGTAATTATGCTTTGTTGTATTGACAGTGAGATTAAAAATATTTCAGACTTAATTGAACTTTAGATTATAATTTCTCCGGGATAACTTGATAATAAAAATTTCCACTTAAATTTCCGATAAGACTGGACAGGCCCTGTTGCTTTTACACTAACACAGTCGCCAGGATAATGACTTTAACAAGTGTTGAAATCGCTCCTAAGCAGTAAATAGAACAGTATCTACATATTGGTATACGCGATAAAAACGAAATCGATTTTTTTTATTCAAATGTATATTAATCAGATCGTCTGCTACGCGAAGAGTACAACACTCAAAGAACAGGTTTCTGGTGTTTTATCTGATTGCTACAGAAGAAATGGTAATCGAACATCACAATGTACATGCAAACTATCTGACCCAAATTCCAACAAGGCTCTTATAATCCTTTTTGATAAAAGAGAATTTATGGCGGGATGGCATCGATTGTTGTCGGTCTTCTTTGCATAAGACATAGTAACCTTTTTGACAGCCGTTATCGATCTACATCAATATATCCATACAAGTGTGTTTGATGAATCTTCCTTAGCTGGCAATCTGTAATTGAGCATCTTCACCATGGTATAGATAAGGTATTCTTTATTTGTTTCATTGATGTTTTACCAACACTTCAGAGAGAACTTCAGCTTGATCTCTGTAGCCTCTGTCTGATATTGTTTATTCGTATTATGCTGCCGTCTTCTTAGGACTGGACTGCTTCCCGGCTAGGACCAGTGCCGACTTTGTCTTATTTCGTCTATTAAAGATGTTTTTGTATTCAAATATCTTAAGGTAGCAACAAGTCAATGTATAATTTTCTCGATTAGAAGGGGAAAATATTGTATAAACTATAGACAAAATGACACATCTATCGGCTGCTGGTCCTAGTAGGTGCCAGCCTCAAACAAATGTCCTCAGCAGAATATGTTCTTTTTCGTGTTTTGGTTTTCTTTGTACCATAAAAGGGCATCTTCTTACAAGATCGACACTTTACTTAAGTGGAAGGTTTTTTGAGGAAGATTTGTGAGGGTCTTGGTATGTTTTCGGTCACCTGGTGCCTTCCCATTACGACATTACATTTGCTGTCATGTTGACATTATCATTATGCCCCACTTGTCGTATTCATTTAAGATTTTAAAAGACTTTGGTATCTCCAATGTTAACTGATTAGAGTACATAGATTTTGATTGATGATATTTTTAAAAACTAGTAATTTTTTTCTTAGATTTTTCTTTGATTTATGACATTCATTATAGTACGATTTCTTGTTGCGATTCAACTCATGTCTCAATAGGTGTCAATTAAAATTATTTCTGTAGATATAAGAAAAACAATGTTACCTAAAATTAATTTGTTTATTTATTTAATTCATTCAAGTTTTAATACGTCATTGGGAGGGATCAAACTGATAGCTATATATATATATGCCTCTGTATGCACTATTGCTAAGTAAGTATATTTTCATGTCATGGAAGTTCTGTCCCATACGAAAAGAAAACTAAAAATCCTATGACTGACCCGCAAAGAAAAGTACAATGCCCTCACAGCAATAAAGAATTTTTCTTGGAAACCTGCCTAGATTTATTTTCTTTAGTCCGCGTTTTTTTTTTTTTGAAACTGAATTCAAAATAACGAACAAATCACTTACTTATATGATTCGTGCTCGTAAATATTATAAGAAGAGTGGGAATATTTAGACCACTCTTTCCGATAAAAAGTATGGAGAGATATATAATATAGTTGATGAGTTGTCTGATAATTACAATGTTATCAACTACGGTCAAACCAACGTATATCAAACCCTGATATATTGATATCCCG
The DNA here is from genome assembly GCA_016161895.1 of Pinna nobilis. Lineage (NCBI taxonomy): Eukaryota > Metazoa > Mollusca > Bivalvia > Pterioida > Pinnidae > Pinna > Pinna nobilis. The sequence goes on along the minus strand of JACSZP010009147.1, from coordinate 27,381 downwards.
CTTATTTTGAAACAGTTTCAATTTACCGTCTGATAGCTATATTTACCGGCTGGTAACTTCATTACTTTTTTACCCAGTTATTTTAAGAAAAAGCCTTGTATATCTGAAAGAAAAATTGGTTCCCCTTAGGTTTCAACATCCGAATTCGATTATATATCACCAAATACACACATTATCATATTGGTCTTGGATCTCTCTCTCTCTCTCTCTCTCTCTCTCTCTCTCTCGTGCGTGTTGTGTTAGTTGTATGTGCCAATACTATCTATCTACTTTTTTTCATGTATCCTTCTTACTAACTTCGAGTACTAGGATAAGATTTCCGATCACTTGAGTAAGTCTTTTGGAATTATACATACCTACCTACATGGCGCATCTCTACTCTTAAAGTACATTTATGATCAAGTGCTCAAGGGGCGATCTCTATGAAAAGTGATACTTGATTTTAATATATAAACGTGTATACCGTTCCATTACATCTGAAGGAGTTTTCTTAAATAATTACCGGGAATAAGAGGGTGTCACCTGTCCTTGATATGTATTATACGTGTATACATAATAGAAAAATGTCACGTCTACACAAAAATCACATCTCAGTCTTAGCCTCGTTTTCAGTTTCCTACAGCATGTAGTTTACGTGCGTCTCCATGACTATCGAAACAGACAACTCACATGTCAATCATGCTGATCGATTTAAACCCAGATGAGCGTTACACACATTCACTTCAAATCTATTTCTGAAAAGTGCTCGGTGGGCTCCAGTATAAAACCGTACGATGCAATGTGACTGCATGAATTATTCATAAAACTTATTACTTGTTAAGAGTTCATATCGCTCAAATTTAAATACATGTAGTCTACACATATAAACACCTTTTTTAGAAATGGAGACCTTTGATCATCCAGGCTTTTCGTGTACTTTTAAAATTGTAGAAAATGTATTCAGGTAGAGAGAAAATGAGAATTAGATGTTTGTGTAGAGTCTTTCAATCTGTATGAATATGTCAGTAGATAGAAATAATTAGATGTAATACGCCAAGATAACTCGAACGCGTACTGATGCTATGTGTAGATGCAGTGACATATATATATGGAGAGAGAATGGCTCTTCGTTGAAATAATAAGCAAAACTGGTAAAAACCGAGTAAAACGGACCACTTATAATTCAGAAATAAAATCACGTGACTTTGAGGCGTAAGCATCTCCTGTTGACCTGTTATTGTAATGAAATTTTATGAATAAGCCCAGTCTAGCATTCCTCTCTTTATACGTATTGAGATAGTTTGAAATCGTAATACGAAAATGACGACAATCCTATTGTGCCTACCTCATGTTGACTCTTTTCGGTGACTTGATCTATTTCGAGGTTCACTTACGTTGTTATCTTTGTTCATTTCAGTTTGGTTTTTTGTTTGATTCTTTTGTTTTTCCTTCAGTGTGATATATTTTGAACACACTTGATTTTGTCGATCGAGCTTGCAAATTTTTAGGTGAATTGTCGCGATGATGCTCTGATTCAAGTGTTCTCTTTGTGAGCACTTTCGAATTTTCTATTTCTTTGAATTTTATTCCGACCATACTCGGGTATGTTACTTATTTGTTAGTATCTAGGTACCTATTGGATCTTGAATTCTCACGAAAATATGCACGAGAATGTTGTAGTAAATGAATGTGGCCCATTTTAGCAATTAGGTAAGATATACAAAAAGGCAAACAAGTGGAAAATTTATCCTTTATTCTTTGTTCTGTAAAGGGAATTCATAAAATATTTTGACGCATACCTTACACATATATGTATAGCAAGTCTATTTTCTATTTTACAACAATTTTATTTTTTTTTTTTTTTTTTTTGGATTATGAGATATTGACTGTGACTCTTCCGTACTTTTGTTGACTGTGACTCTTCCGTACTTTTGTTGACTGTGACTCTTCCGTACTTTTGTTGACTGTGACTCTTCCGTACCTTTGTTGACTGTGACTCTTCCGTACTTTTGTTGACTGTGACTCTTCCGTACTTTTGTTGACTGTGACTCTTCCGTACTTTTGTTGACTGTGACTCTTCCGTACTTTCGTTGACTGTGACTCTTTCGTACTTTTGTTGACTGTGACTCTTCCGTACTTTCGTTGACTGTGACTCTTCCGTACTTTTGTTGACTGTGACTCTTCCGTACTTTTGAAGTCAGGGAGACAAACACGATTTTTATATTTAATATTTAGAACCGCCTGAGTGCAGTTTGTCAATTGTGACAGTTAGGAGCATAAATTATATGTTTGTTAGACCTACCGACTTGATTTAGCAATACGAGCAATCGTACGTCTACCTTTGTGCAGTTCTTTGTCCTACCTTAGTGCATTTAGCTTTGACGAGCAGACGGGATACACCCATGGATAACAAAAATAGACACTTCGCACAGCACAATTGCTGTGTTTGAATTTCTCAAAGATGTCATAATTCAATTCTGATCTAGATTACCATGATAATGCAATATGATAATTTCTTGCTTTTCTCTGACAAAAACCATCTCATGCTCAACTACGGGAGTTCCAAATCAGGCATCATAAAATTTAAGAACTTTCTTAAGTTATGATTTTAAGTTATTAAATAAGATATTTTATATACTTAAGATATTTAGTTCTGTCCTGCTTGAATCAGAATTCAGTATGAGCTAAAGTAAAGTAAATTCTTGGACTTAATTAAATTTTTTCGTTTAATGGTACTTAAGTAAATTCTTTCGTTTAATAGTACCAACGCCCAGTCGCGCCTAGTGCTCCTTTTATGGTCAGTATTTCGAGGATTTATGTTTAAGTGTAAAATAAGTTGATTTGACACGGTTCGTTTTGGCAAACTTTTCGATTATGACATCATAATTAAATGGCCCGTCAAACATTTATTGGATATGACGTCACAATTAATTGACGTAAAAAAAACACACGAAGAGCTATGTTTCATACGTTTGGCGCTTGGTCAGTTTCCTGTCCCTCTGGTGAAAGCAAGAGAAAGATTCATCGTGTCAAAAACTGAATTGACGAAATATTCCACCCAGTAATATCCCCGAATACTTATACTAACGCCACGATAAAAATAAGAAAATAGCTAACATTTTTAACAGCATACAGACTCAACTTTAATAATTATATATAGTAAACAATTAGTTCCAGTTTCGGTAAAAGTGTTTTTCATCATATCTATGACCAATATCGTTATTCTAGGGAATAATTAAAATTTTCAATGACCATTTGTATCTTATGAAATTAGAATTGCATTTTAGGCATGGCAATCCCCCAAAAACGTCGAAAAGTATCTACTCTCAGCTGTTATATATCCTGTTTTTATTCTAGATTGAATTGATTTATAAGAGAAAAACAATGTAAACTGAACTCGAAATGTTAAATACAGATTGAACTATATTAAATGAATAAATGTATTGGTATTGTTTTGAAAGAAATAATGTGTGTTCCTTTGGCATGTTACTCGTTGCAACCCGATCCAATATGGCTGTCGCATTTCCATTTTTCTTGGTTGATACAAAACGGGGGTATCGGGTAACAATATAAATGCCACTAGTTTATTGCTTCAATTGTTAATGGATAATTTATAACACCCGTTTTTAAGTAGAGCGTTAACGTAATGAATGTGAATGCGAAATGTGAATGAAATGAAATGTTCTCTTTTATATTCCATCGACTCATATTAAAAGTATTGCCTACTCAACATATTTTACAGTATAACCGTTTTATACACTATGTGTACTAACAGGAAGAGCATTATTTTTCTGTAGGTACAGAATCAAGTGTTTGCCTACCTAAGATTGTTATACCATATGTTCGAACAATTTCAAAGTAAGGTATAAGCTAGAGACCGCCGACTAAGGTGTTAGCCTTTTGGTCGCGAGGTTGTTGGTTCGACTCTGAGCCATGCTCTGGTGGGTCTTTTTTGTACTTCAGATATGAGAAATAAAAATCCCAGTTCCAGTGCTGACTCTTCCAGATGTCTTAAGTTTTGGTAAATCTGATATCTTTCCATATGTTTATAATATTCTGACCAGTCAGCAGGAGTAACCTGCTCCTCCGGGGGACCTGATCTTAACCCTGGGTTTTCACAGGTCCGTGTTTGTCCAATTTTCACCAAATTTATATATGTATCCTAATCCTTGCTGCGATTGATTCCATGGTATCTGAGAATTTCATTCCTGCCTAAAGTTTATATGAATGTATAAAGACAAATTAAGCTTAGTATGCTTTTCATTCCCTTCTATATTTGGAAGTTAACCTTCACCAATGAATTCTAGATTAGCAGGAACAGACATTATACTGCAGGGAAGTAGAAAAATAAGCACTTCAATTTTGCTATGATTTGATAAATCTACCTGATTTAAATTGAGTTTTTATTTGAGCGCCTGCCTTATTAACTCTTTTTTGGAACTTTTACACCTTTATTTACAATATTCGATATTAAAGTGTAAATAAATGAATCGTTTATTCTGAAAAGTTAAAAGACATGACTTATTTACATAATTATCATCTCCAACACAGGTACCATGTCGTGAATAAAGGCTAAATGGAACTAATATATGTAATATATGCCTTATTAACTCACTGCAATAAAGGACTACCCGTCTTATTTGACAAATATATATGCTTTCTAAAAACGGCAGCTTCCCAATAAATCATCTGAATTAGGCGACCAGATGTCAAATGTGATCATTTTGCATCTTCTATTAGGTGGTATTTGAAATCAAGACTGCATCAGAATGTACAAAATAATACTAATAACCGTGAAAGGATACCTTGGAATCTAGTGCACTGATTAGCTCGTTAATGCAACAATGCAAAGTGCTCCCCAATGCCGTCTGTTGGGAAATTACATTCAAATTTCGTAATTTTAAATACAATATCAACGTGAAATCACAGAATTTTATCTCAAATGTGGGACTCCGATGGTCCTGCATAGTTGTTTAAAGTCTGTATACTCATTATTTCCACATTTATTACGATGATTTCAGTATTTGTCAAGCCAAATGATCACCACCATTTCAAGAAATCTTTCCCAACTGTCTGAAATATCAAAATTAAATTATGGATATATTGTCTAATTGCTAATGATGAATATTTACTCATAACTACTAAAATCTGCGTATCAAATTCAATAACGGTAAATTGAAACGTCTATAGATAATCAATTTGAATTATCAAATTTGTATGAAACAATTAAAGAGTTTATCAAAATCTTAATGATTCTTGGAAAAAAAATACCAATAGAATGCTGACCTAAATTATACACGAAAAACTCTTACTTTTTCTACCTAATGTTTTATAATCACACGCCTATGGCCACCTTTGCTTAGTAATTAGCGTGCTCGCTTTCTGATTGTGGGGTCGTAGGTTTGACAGGCTGTTTTTGGCCGTTCCTGTCTTTCGGATGAGACTGTAAAAACCCAGGTTCCAAGTCATAGTAGGTGTTGGTCCTTAAAAGAAACCTCCCTTCTCTACAGTCATAAATACAGAGCATCGGTAAAATTTGTTGCACTTAAACGGCATACTTTGACTTCTCCATGTGAATAATATATTCTGGAGTGGGACGTTAAGCAACAGATTTTCATTACAACCAACAGTACAAAAATGGCAGTTACTGACAGTTTGCAGTGAGAATATCTTTGACGATTACTAGTACTCGCAATCGATTTCTTGCCTGAACAGGGTCGAGTAAAACACAACTCACAATGGAACCCCGCCTAAAGACTTATTTACTTAGATTACCACCCAACTAATCAAACGAATGAAAAACATCAAAAGTCAGTCTGTCTGTCACGTTTTAAGACTATTTCACCCTCACTTAGGAGACCATCTCAGTTATGACAGCAATTTTAGCCAGTCAGTTTTGTGGCCTTGATAGCGAGGTTCCAATGTATTTCAAAATTGTACAAGAGTGATAGAGAAAGTGAAAAAATAAAAAACACACTGGATTAAAAGCTGAAGCGAATTAAAATCAGATGTGAAAAGAAAGACAAAGAAAGAAAAAAAATTAATTGGAATAGCCCATATGAAAAACTGGCCATACAGGTTTGAAAGTGCAGAAGAACAAGGCTAAAAGGAAAAAAGATGTCGTTTGAGAAAGGAAACATTTGAAGAGCAGAACTACAAGAAAATCTATTGCATTGAAACCGAAAATGTCATGATAGCTTTAAACTGATTTGTTCAAATATCATACTTTATTTTTCCTTTGTCCATGGCAGTGATGGATTTTATTTATTCCCATCAATCCCATTTCCTGTTGTGACATTTTATCGAATTTCCTCTACTTTTTAATGAAAAAAGAATATTTTGAATATTCACAAACCTAAAGTGAAGTGCGTTTATGCCACTTTGTAGCGAATAGCAATAAATGTAACTAATTATCCAAATCAACGAGTAGCTCCTGGGGCGTTTTTGGAGAAGCATATGTTGCATGGAACACCGTAAATACAGGATATCGGGCACCTGCTTATTTTAAACTAATCATGCTGTGAATTAAAGAACAAAACACCTAGTACTGCAAATTTTACCACAACGTTTCAGATTGCTCGCCTTATGAAAAGTCCTGAGTCCAAAACACTTAATCACAATGGCTAAAAATTCTTGAAAGCGAACAGAAAAACATTAGCCGTACTCTACGATTCATTCCCTAGATCAGCGCCATGTAGACAATGCAAGGAACATTCTTACATATCCAATTGTGTTTCATACAAACATGCTTTGAATAACAGTTTTGCGAGTATCTAAAAATGATAAGAAGCATTGTCACTTGCATGTATACAGTTAATTCTGCCCTAGGGACCTAATATAGAATAAACGGATTACCTGCTTTATTCGACCTAAATGTATGCTTCCCAAAATGTCTTTCTATAAAAATCAACTGAATCAGGAAGGGACCAGCTATTATATGTGAGATTTTTTGTTTCTTCCCTCGGGCAGTCTCTTAAATCAGACTAGATTGTATCTCCCTTCACGTCTAGTCAATTATATAAGGGAATTTAGCATCTCAATGGTATTGAAAATTGCTCATTTCCAATTGAATATGTTGTGTTTTCATAAGTTATATAATATATAAATCACAAATACCAAATTATTTATCACCAGAAGAATCAGTAGGTCATATCACAATTAGGTGAATATTGGACAAAAATAATATATATTGGACCTCTAAAAACACAGTGGTGGAATCAGGTGCCATGGAGGAGTAACCTCCTTTGCTGATCGACCACACCAACCCTGAGCCTTATATCTAGATCGGGTAAGCGGAGTAATCAGTGGTCATAATCAGTGTGAGGCCCTACAATTGTTAGGAATCACGTCAAAGAATGGCAAAAAGCAGCTTAATATTTGAACGAAAAATACAGGATGTGACGGTGGATGTAAAAGATAAGTTGGTGACACGTATTTTAAAAGCACTAAACCAACAACGATGTTATTAACAGACGTTGGCTCGTAAATGTTGCCAAATATCAGGATTTAAGTGCACATTCCATATTTCAGTTTTATTTTAATGTAAGCTCGCCTTTACTTTCCTTCGGAAAAGGATGTTAACGAAAACTATATACCCTGATGTTCTCCCTTTAATTAGCAAATTGTGTAATGCATCAAAATGAAATTCATATCTTAATGTAGATCTGAACAATTTGAGTGATTTCCCAACTGGCCTTTAACAGCTATTTCTGATACTCATTTGCATACCCGTACGTGTACAAACTAGCATTTGTACTTGGACACAAACTGCATATATATGATCAATTACGGACGTATGCGGATATCACCTTCCAGTGCATATTATGCAATTTCACATGTATTGTCGATTTCATTGGACAAAATAATAAACGTGCATTTTCGAAGGTTTTGTATTCGCCAGAAAAAACACTTCGAATTTCCTTTACCAAACCAATTATTATGCAGCAGAAAAATCCTTGTTTTCCATTGTACGAAATTGCATTGGTATTTGCTGTTTTCAAAATATACGAACTGAAAAGAAACCGACCAAATCTGTTTATGTTATCACATAATAGTTGACATACGATGCAGAATCGGAAGGTTTAGGTGCATATGCACTATGGTCATATTTCAGACTGCACAACGCGTGGCTACTCCATTATTCACCAAATGTTTATGCTGCCCGCCGATTGTTCTCGCGATTAGTACCTTGGTATATGCAAATTTCAAATGTTTAGAAAGTGTTATCGAATGGCCTTCAAGGCAGATTATTAGAACCAATACCATAGTTTCATTTCTACATAACTTTTATCAAAGTTACAGAAAACCAGTAGCGATTACAAATCTCCATGTTTGTTCTGTATTCCTCGGCTTTGTATTGTGTATCTTGGATTACAGATGAAACAAAATTGCAGAACGGGATGGTCGCAAATCCAAATCCTAAAAAACATGACAAGGCGAGGAAAATATCAGTGTTAACATCGAAAACAAATCCCCAATGAAATGGGACCAGGAGTCGTGAGCGCCCCCTGCTGGCATGTCCCACCCATCGCAAGTCTTCAACAGAAAGACCTAAGAGTTCGGTAAAATGTCAATTTTGGTTGAAAATGGCACGTGCTCTTGACTTGATTTGTAACATTAGTCACTGCAAATTGTCGTGCTCAAGAAAAGCAGCCAGCGTCATTTTAAAGGGAACCCCATATAGTTAAACAAGTTCCCCGTGTCGGCAATAAAACTTCCATAGTGACGATTTCAAGCGTTCAAAAACGTATCACTGTGTGATTAGAATTTTGACGGTTCTTCTAGATCTCAAGAAAACAAAACCATCAGAGGAACTTGCCCTGACATAATATATAATACAGGTGACAGCTGACGATACCAAGAAGACATTTAAAATTCAAAAATCAAAAGAAGACGAAAACATGGCCAAAATAAAAAGAGACAACAACAGAAACGGAAATCCACACAACAAGACGTGTAAAACCAAAACTCAAGTTACACGTTTCAAAATGAAAATGCCATAGGCAGGAATAGTATACCCATATTTATTCATTTCAAATTCACTTGTACATAAGCTGGTTATCTGCATACATGCATCATCCCGCTAAGTGTTGATTAGTGTTTGAACAAAATTTTACCAAAATAGTGTGAATAAAATAAATAGTGATTGTTCAACCATGTTTCAAGTCTTTTGCTTTTCACTAGATTTTCTATGCTGAATTAAACTGATATGAGAAGTTTGTTGTCAGTAAGTTTAGGCTAGTTACGTACTTCATCGGTGGACATTATGTTTTGGTAAAGTGAACACACAATCAGCTTTTACAATGAGCTTTGATAACAAGGAACATGCGGGTTACATGTTTCACTGAGTCTCCTTTTTCGTTAAACGATTTAAAACAACTTCGACTTTACATGTTTGATTTCAAGAATTGAAATGTCTTGATTAATCCGACGGTTGAACCCAGAGAATCATGTTGAATTTAACTGTGTTTTGTAGTATTGGCATTTAACAAGTAGACCGTATAAAATGTGTATGAATTGTAACACGTGTGGTTAACAGTTTCAATTCCGCTGTATCCTATACTCGAATTACCGGCCAAAATTAATTATCGAAGATGTGTCTTCATTCAATGCGAAGTGTAAATTACAGGAAGACGGCCTAAAGTAACAAATAACGACAAATCTCAAAGGAGTTGGGTTTACATGGACCACTGGCTTAAACAGAGATGGCACCAAGTGCTGGGAGCAGTAAGAATCCCTTTTAGACAATACATCCGTCTTGGGCTCTATTCCTTGATCAGATAATCGAAGTAATCCGTAGTCCAAATATTCAGAGATATTCGTGACCCTCATATCTTACATGTTAAAGGGGGCCCAAAAGTCTTGTCTGAAGACAGATTTTAGCAAAAGTTATGATTGATATAACGATTTAGTTTGCCAGTACCTTTACAACCTTTCATTGGGTCGACCGCTGCCTTACGTGTTTCATTCTATTAGCTAGGCTGTTCTTCACAATGATTTTACTACAGACAACATTGTTTACCTGCTCAAAATCTAGGGATCACGGCATACATGACCGGTCGGCAGCCGATGCTTACTCCTCCTAGGCAACTGGTTTCACCTCTGATTTACAATTGGTCCGTGTTTGCCCAACTCTTTATTTAGTATTAAAGTTACAAGTTTGATTGTTGTATATTTATTTTTTTTCATACTTGTGTATTGTGAAATGAAAGTCAATTTATGTCCGTTAGCAAAAAGTCGATGAAGGAAGAAAGAAAATGAAACAAAATAGTCTAGGAATACACGGAAAGAAAAGTTAAAAAAACAAATATTGAAGGTGATAACAAGATATTTAATACACGTTAAGATTCAAATTATAAAATACGATTTAATCAAAACATAAATATTTCAGTAACACAAAAAGCTAAAACTTAGTAGCCGTTATTCAGAAATATCAACCAAGTCTGAAAATGACTTAAAAAGGTTAATATAAAATTGTGGAAAACAAAAGAGGACTGCATGATAACTGTTGAAGTAATGGATAAACGTATAAAATTAAAAATAAGAATAATATTTCGTAAGTTCTCTTTAAGAGGAAACCATACTATCAATTTATTCTGTATGATACAATTTTCCTGAGTACTAAATTGAACCACATGTATTTGTAAAACAATGAAGAAAGAGAGGGAATACTTATGCTGTCAAAATTATTCTGTATCTTCTAAGTATTTATGTATATTCAATTGATATCTTTTTTTTTTTATAGATTCTTTGAAATTTAGATTCACACCTTTTCACGGGGCAAAAATAGATTTCATGACTTCTCTAATTATGTTATATATTTTTATCTTTTAATTCAAATTAGACGATTATGACCATTCCATTATTTTATTGTTAAATAAGTGTTATAGACATAATTGAAACTTGCCATTACAATTTTCACTGCATCAACGGATTGATTCTATGTTCTTATATTCTTAGAAGTGTTTTATCTTCCGATATAATCGCGAAACATTCTGCATGCACTCACAATTTTAGATCCAGAATTTGAAAAAGAAATTATCATTTAGTAGGTCCGCGGTATTCATGTATTGCTTATCCAAACATTTATTTACGAAAAAACTGACAATATTACGGTCAGTATAATGATGTAGTTGCTATATTCTGTGTAACACCTAATTCTACATTTAGATTCCCAGAAATCTGATTTTTTTTCAGCTTTAATGTATGTGGCCCCTGTTATTGATATTTCTGATTCTTTCACTAATATCACCATATTTCTGCTTATTTTCCAGGTAATAGAAGACATCCGGGTTTTGAATTATCCAAGTTTCCCTCCACCAGTCGACCATATTGCATGATTCACACGTGTACTACACCAGATACAGGCATGTATAGAAGGCGATTATCCAATAAGTCATTGATATTCACACGCACTTCTCTATGTCCTCTCAATTTTCATTATGAAAACGCTATTCATATTAAGTCATAATCCTGCATAAACATTCAGGCAATCAAACAAGGCGTGAGGCTAGTCAGTAGCTTGTCGGTGGGATGAAACAATTATTCAGCTCGGATAAAGAGGAAACCGGCTCACTGGGATGTCAGATTGAATACATCAACGTCAGAATTCAGTTTTCAGGCCATGATTGTCCAAACGCAATTCTTGTGATATTCTAGCAAGAACTGTGTATGGACATCAGTGCTTGGGACTTATTCAGCAAATCCCAAAAGAAGAGAAAGAAAAAACTCAGCACAACAGGTAGAGACTAACAAGGTCAGGTGTTCAACATTACAACGCAGAGACATCGAAGGAAAGCTCTAGTGCTATTGAATTTATTTATTTATTTATTTATTTATTTATTTATTTATTTATTTATTTATTTATTTATTTATTTATTTTGCGGGAAGTGGGGGTTAGTTCATTTCTTTTCCTATTGGAATACGGTGGTTTTGAGTTTGCTCTTTTATTCCCCTATCTTTTAATTATTTCCAATGCAATGAAAATTTTACTTTCGTAAATGTATATCTCCCAAGATTTGCTAGCATAATGGTTTGGGTAGGGGACAGCGATTTTGTATTATGATTTTACTATAAGAATCTCAAAAGTTCTCACTTTGTGTGTATCCTAACAGTAGTTGCTATCAAATTCCTTCAGGTACCACGTCGTAAAAAGGCCCATGTTTTGCATTATTTCAATTATAAATTGATAGCTTGGTTGGTTTGTAGATGTTGTGGATCAAAACGTGAATGCTGCTTTTCAACGAGGATTGAAAACTGCTATGGAGTGCGAAGAGATAAGCTGATGAATTCGTCAAAATTTTTGCACTATAAATTGATCAGAAATCTCCCCGGGTAGAGATTTTTCAGCATAACGGGTTTGACAGATTTTAAATAATGGTATATATCAATCAGATTGTAATTATTTGTGTATTGCAAATTTCAATTGCAATGCAGACGACATATCTTTGTACGGAAATAGATATGAATAAAAATAAATCAAATTTTTGTTATTGTTTTTGATGGTTTGCTTTGGAGGTGTATACATTACATAATTTGCTGTAGATGTCTGCAGAATGTTCCGTCACATATGTTTAAGGATACATTGAATCTGATAAAAAGTTACTGTGATCCCTCACCATAATGTTAAAGAAGTTCCAAAGGATATTCTAAATTTCAAGTTCTAAAAATATGACAAGTCTAGAATAAGGACGGTCTCAACGTGGAAAACAAATGCAAACCCCTAACAGGTTGGCGCCTATGAATTATGTTGACGTCATATTCCTGGGATCCAAACAAGTCGTTCTGAGACGATAACTGGAGATGCCTGTATGACTCGACACACCGTTTAAAGTTAAGCAGTTTGTGTGGGTTGGTATGTGAAATAGGACCAGGACACGGTATTGAAAAGGGGGATAACTCCATATTTGAGTAAGTTTATCTATCATGGCTTACAATTTTCTCATCGATATATCGGATAAGTCTGTTGAGCAAGTAAATATAAATAATATATCATTTGTTGCATTCAACAAAAGAAAGTAAAATAAATTGATAGGTACAAATGGGTGAAATAGAAGACACCAAGGGGCTTTCCAAATAGAATAAGTCAACGGCAGACAAAATCGTGGCTAAAACAAAAAGGAGACAAAATTACAAAGAAAGATAGAAAAGTAAAATAAATTGCAATTGATAAACAGAAAAGAAAGAATTATGATAAAGTCATTGATATAAATTAAAAGGGATTGCATTTCAAATAAGAGATGACAGTGGAAATTGTGTTTTTGCTATTGTGACCAATTCTGTAGTATAGGCATGGTGTAATGTGCATCCAGTAATCAGAGAAGAAAATAAAAAGATATAATTACACTCTTAACTCGCGATTCAATGGGTTCAATATCCTGTCAATTCATATACTTTTTTCAATTACGGAAAATAATTGTACCAGAATAACTGGTTTTCGTTAATGACATACATGAATTGAAATTACTGATGGTTGTTGCATAATCTATTATTTTAGTATAAGGACAGTGTTCTTTTAGTATAAGGACAGTGTTTTATTACATATTGGATATTTCATTTATACATTTACACCAAATTTGATGTTCTTTGGTGATGTCAGGACGCCCAGTTTTTATTGATAGGGACGTCGAATTAATTCATAAAATTACAGAGAAAAGGATGGTAACTTCCTACAAACTGATGCACTAAGTGATGATCAAAGTACTAGATTTACTGGGATAGTACAAAATGACAATGATTCGGTTTCAACGAGAAAATGATCGAGAATTTCAATTGGTATACGGCAGGGAGACCCTATTTCAAAAACTTAAGATTTAAAACACTCTTAAATAGCACTTGAAAATGTGCTATTTTTTCGTATTCCTTTAGTTTTCGGGAAAAACACCACTAATGATGATATTGATGATTTCAAGGATTTAAAGTTATAAAGTGTCAACTAATAAATATGAAATCTTCATGCTCTTACAACTCACTTTTATTGGAATGTTCTTTGTGAAGAAAAGATTGTGGGTTATCGACATAGCAAGCTGAGAGCGCCATGTCCCACCCTCGATCCATGCTGATTTGGCCGACGGATCTTGTACTTTAACTATAGCGTATGTAAGTGTAGGTAGGTAGGTAGGTAGGTAGGTAGGTTGTAAGGTAATACATATACGAGCTAGAATCAATCACAGTATTGGATAAAGATGTTAGCACAGTGTTCAAACTTTCTGAAGCATGCATCAGCTTGAATAATATTTGAAATGCAAAGTGTACGTGGGAAAAAATGTATTGAACCCTTTCACTTGGTACGTTGTAATTTCTGCAAATGCAAAGAGGAGAGTTGCCTTATGAAACCACAAAAGAATAAATTACATGTAAATAAAAGTTAATGTTATGCAGTAATCTCGCACGACATGTCACTACATCCTGTTTGACTAAAAATTTACTCTAAGTGGTCGGAAGTACTGTGTAGTGATCTGCAATAGGGACTTTCTCGAAATTTTATTTTTTCTCAAATTGTGAAAGAATATTCATACGTCTATAATCTTCTAGCCATTGCTCGGATCAAATTTATATTGTACAATAGTAGCAATACCATTTCAATCAAATCACAGCGATATCAAGCTGATTTTGGCATTAGAGGGTTTGGACTAAGGACTTTATCCAATCCAATGAATGGACTTTTGATACGGGACCTTGAAGTACACTGTCGAATGGATATGCAGAGAAACAAAACCAAAAGATTGTTGTTGTTGTTGCGTTATTGTTAAATGTCCCACTCAAGAATATTTCACTCGTATGGAGACGTCACCGTGTGCCGATGAAGGGCGACAAATTTTGCCTGTGCTCGGCACTGCTGGCCGTAGAGCTGGGAGGGTTCTTTAACTCGCCAACACTTACTGTGACACGGCCCCTCGGTTTTTACTGTCTCATCCGAAAGACAGGGACGGCCAACTGCAGAGTGGCGCTGCGGGAATCGAACCCCGAACCATTCAATTCGAAGTCAAACAGCCTAACCACTCGGCCACGGAGGCCCCCAATAGATTGTTCTTTGAATTTTAATATAAGAGATGATGTAGATTAATTCAATATCGTTTATATGAAAAAGATGTATTTTAATAAAAATAATAATATTGCAACTTTAGCACATCTGTAAGATACTTAAAACAAAATAAACGATAAAATGATAAGAATAATAAGTTAATGTACCGGTTATGAATACACATAAAAATAATTATAACAATAATCGAAATAAGAGGGAGAAGATTCAGAAGAAGAAGATGGAACACACGATGACGTAATAACAGAAGGAACAGAAGAATTATTATAGATAATAATTATGATCACAATTATAGTAAAAACACTAATGAAAAATCATAATAGCACGAGGAGCAGAGGAATTATCATAGATAATAATTATGATAACAATTATAGTAAAAACACCGATGAAAAATCATAATAGCACGAGGAGCAGAGGAATTATCATAGATAATAATTATGATAACAATTATAGTAAAAACACTAATGAAAAATCATAATAGCACGAGGAGCAGAGGAATTATCATAGATAATAATTATGATAGCAATTATAGTAAAAACACTAATGAAAAATATAAATAGCACGAGGAGCAGAGTAATTATCATAGATAATAATTATGATAACAATTATGGTAAAAACACTAATGAAAAATCTTAATTTTAATCCTTTTTAATCAAAATGATAACGACTTCAAGCATGATGATAATACAAATAATAACAACAACAACAACAGCAATAATAATAATAATAATAATAATAATAATAATAATACATGTAATAATAGTAAAACAAAAATAATAAAATAATAATAATAATAATAATAATAATAATAATAATACATGTGTGTAATAATTATAAAATAAAAATAATAAAATAATAATTATAATAATAATATCATTAATAATAATAATAATAATAATAATAATAATAATAATAATAAATTTTCATCATCTTCGATATTACTATTAGTATTAGTAGGATCCTCATCCTTGTATTTAGTATCATACTTATAATCATTATTATCACGTATTCTATCTTTAAGATAATGATGATAATGATCATTTAAATAGATTTATGAAAATAGCAATA
This sequence comes from Pinna nobilis, assembly GCA_016161895.1. Taxonomy (NCBI): domain Eukaryota; kingdom Metazoa; phylum Mollusca; class Bivalvia; order Pterioida; family Pinnidae; genus Pinna; species Pinna nobilis. The sequence goes on along the minus strand of JACSZP010009147.1, from coordinate 11,294 downwards.
TAGAACTTCTACTACTACTATTTCTGCTTCCACAATTATAACTTCTTCTGCTACTACCCTTACTACAATCATTAATAGAAATATACACGATTATAAAAGTAGTCATAATGATAGCTATATTCATAATTATAATATTAAAAAATTGATAAGAAAGCGAAATTGGAATGTAAGAGTAAACTCAAATATGAGCCCTGTGCTTGGGTAAGCGTGCGACAAAATATCTTTTAAAATATTAAAATTATAATAATACTATTTATATGAATAATAAATATGTTGATTGCAATGGAATAACAGATCAAGCTGAAAAATAAAACCAGGCATCCAAAATTCACCTGAACACTAAAGTTTATAATAGTTTGGTATCTTCAAATGTCCTTTTTAAAGATATTTGCAAGGAAAGATTACTTAAGGCATTATTTTTCTGTATTGTATGTTTGATATATCAATAGTTTAATAAACGTCATCGATATTTTAGATAGGGTCAATGACCTGTCTATGTAACATACTGCTAAACTTGGCACTGGTCCATTAAGAAGTATCTCTTGATGTTTCCCTTTATGGGGGAGATTTATTTATAGCAAATCAAGAAAGGACGCTGATTAATCACACGTATGAATCATGTTATACTAACTGCGTGTCTGTCATTTTATGTGTGTTAATATATGTCTATGTAAGTGTACGTGTATGTGTGAATGCGTGCATTGTGTGTCTTTTGTGTGTGGGAAGGGGAATTGTAGTCAGAGTGTGCATTTGTCCATCAAAATGTGCATCATTCTAATCATACCAATATAGGTTGCTTCATGAGAAACCGCTATGACCCAAGGAATCCCTTTTTATATTACTTCCAATTTTCTGCAGGTATCAAATCTCTTTCGGTAGCCAATACGATTGGCAAATCCTGATCAGCTTGATTTCGGGTGGTAAAAATGGGCATATACAAAGACTTTCTATATAATTAGGAATAAAGAAGTAATATTCATGTTTCCTAACCAGTCATATTTCCGGTCAATATAGTACATCAAGTGTTATTTCTGTGTCACTTAATAGGCAGAAAATAATTCAGAAAAAAACAATTCAGACATATTCTTTTTTTTTCCTTTCTTTTCTTTTTTATTATTTCGCTAGGGTAAATGTCCTCTGATCATTAGATGGAAAGTACACCATAATCGGGATCAAGGTCAAAATACATTATTTTATTGCTTATTTTATTAGCTTATTTTTTCCATCCTTTCTAGTAATCATCTTATTCCTGTCTGTCAGACTGCATTAAAAATAAGGGCCATATGCAATATGCTAAAGATAATAATATGGCAAATAAATAAGGATAAACAGATATTGATGTTAAGGTTCAAATTCAATGAAGTCCATAAAATGTGCTTCAATTTTTGTTCGCTCCTAGGAAATTTGAAACCTTAGTTCTTTTCGTTTCCCCTCATTAATCCAAGACATGTGATTTCGAGTCTTTGGGAGAAAAGTTCTATGTCTGATTGCGGCTGGTTGTGAAATAATGGTTGCCTGCATGTAAATTGGTTCATCTAGTTTTACATCATAAGATTGGTCTAAACCAAGAGTCAAAGCAGGAGTGAGAAGGTGGCTGATTTAGAGTTCAAATATCCTTACTGTCCATCTGTTTGTTTGTTTGTTTGTTGTTGTTTAACGTCCCACTCAAGAATATTTCACTCATATGGAGACGTCACCGTGTGCCGGTGAAGGGCGACACATTTTGCCTGTGCTCGGCACTTATGGCCGTAGAGCAGGGGGGTTCTTTAACGTGCCAACACCTACTGTGACACCCGAAAGACAGGGACGGCCAACCGCGGAGTGGCGTCTGCGGGAATTGAACCCCTGGCCTCGCGGCTGGTACTGTCCATCTACGTTTGCATCGTGCATAACATTTTAACTATAGACATTAAAATGTCAAGGTGACTCTCACATTCAGTTCTTAATATTGAAACAACACTAAAGGAATGTTTATAATATTAAAGAATACATTTTATGAAAATTACAATTATTATCATTTTTATTATTATTATTATTTTTATTACTGTTATTTTTATTTTTATTATTATCATTATTATTATTATTATTATTATTTTAATATTATTATTATTATTATTATTATTATTATTATTATTATTATTATTGTTATTATTTTTCAAGGCACAAAATATATTTACATTGTATATAAATACAAATTCGTAACTGGTGAGTGATTTCTAACTTGATATAAAGATAATTAGACTCACAATAACTTATCCATTAAATATAGTCTTCATTTTGATGTTCACTGCAATAAATTATTAATTCCAAACTTTTATGTCATATGCATAAGTTTGTTTAAAAATGAAACAGCAGCTACTACCAAGTCCTTTTAGAATTCTTTATTATGATATCCTTTCATCTAACTTGCATACAGTAGATTCTTGGCAAAGGTTGCTTTGTTCAATTACCTATCTTTGATTATTTTTGTTCGTTTTCTTGAAAGTTCTGTACGAATTTATCTCATATTTTCAGTTGACAGATTGTTATGTTGCTGAAATAAAGCTTCAGCAATTAAAATGAATCAACAGTGGAATGATAAATTTTAAAAAAAAGATACTTTTATTATCTAAATCAGGAGAATATGACTTTTGAAAAAGTGCAGGAGTAGTGCGAATGATACAATAAAGTATTGTGATAATAATGCAAAAAAGTGATAATAAAATTAATAATAATAATAATAATAATAATAATAATAATAATAATAATATAATAATAATAATAATAATAATAATAATAATAATAATAATAAAAATAATGATAATATTAATAATGAATATAACATTATCATATCATATATAAGTCGTTGATAATAATCAACATTATCATTTGAATAATAATCATTATTTCAATATTTTAATGACAATTGCACCAATGATTATTGTAATTACACTTATAGTAAGCAATGTAGAAAAATAAAAGGGAAAAGACGAAGACAAAATATCGTGAAAAAGAGAGGAAATGCAAGAAAAAAGGCGAAGAGAGAAGAGGGGAGGAGAAGAAGAAAGCAAAAACAATACTTTACAGGAAAATTAATTCGCAAGGGAAACTGAATTTAATTCAAAAGTATATCTAGTCACTAAATATTTGAAGTGTGTTAAACAGTTAAAATCGGATACATTGAACCTGAAAAAGAACATACTTGTCTATTACACAAACAGGGGTTTCAAAATAACTGGTTTAAAATAGTTATAACGTAAGTAAGCCGGGGAAATAAACTCGTTTCAAAATGAGCGAAATCAAATTGAATACATCAATAATCTTATATGCTTCATATCAGTGGTTTACACTGTAAATATGTAATTATTTTTACTTAAAAGGTACACTGCATCACTGGATTAAGTTTCTGATGCTATGTAACAAAGTCATTTTAGAATTCCAGTTCTATTCTCCAGACAATTAACAAATTGATAAAAAGTTACATCAGAACAGTCGCTCTACTAAAATTAATTGCTCCGGAATGCAAATAAGTCCCATTGTTATAAACCGCTATCCTGGGTTTTTATTGGATAAAGCGTAATAATTGCAGAGCTATAATAACGTCTAAATGAAACGATGGTGTGAATAAAACAAAGATGGTGTCGCTTACATAGCAAATAATCCCGTTTTATTACATGTGCTTCGACTGGTTTTGTCAGAGGATTTGCCGCCTACCTATTTGCGCACGCATTCATTCAACACTGCGGCCAACTTCCATTGCTTTTCTCACATGTTCTTACATATACTGGTTTTATCCATTTCGCTTGTTTAATATAATTAGAATATGATCTATGCAGCTTGCATTATATCTGCCTCTCTGTGAAATGGATGAGATACGGGATGACATTGATTTTCGTCAGAATTGCTGGCTGGCGTCCCGATATGATTTAAACTAGTTGTTATAGGCAAGTCCAAATTGATTTTTAGTTTATAGCGTTGAATACCGTTGCTTCTAATCCTCCCAAGGGAGCATGATTTATACAGTTTAGTTATATATAAGGATTAACAGGAGGAAAATGTTGCTTGTTATTGAGTGTTTTATTTGTATTTTTCGTTTCCTTTACTAGTACCCGGTTCTAATGTTTCTACGAAGAGACCACCAGCCTACCGCAAATTTTCTCACATAATTGACTTAGGTTCCAGAGGGACTCGTATCCCCACTGACTACAGATGTCAGACTGAGTGGCTGAAATCGCAATGCCCTAACCCTCCGACAATAACAACCCCCCCCCCTTCAATTTCAAGTGTTCAAGTTTCGCCAGTTTAAGTACAATCTCACTTTTATTCTTATAGAGAGAGGCGCCATGGCTCACAGTGCATGTTTCAGTGCTCACCCTCAAATCCTGTTTTTTCTTCCGTCACATGAGATAGAGCACCCGTGATGCTTATGACCGTTATAACTTGGCAAAGGAAATTTTTTTTCGTCGGCCGATATTCGGTGACGACTCTTTAGTGTGACTTCAAAATCAATACAACTAATATACATGTATAGCACAATTATCTGATGGATAATTGGTTACCTTTGTGTGTGCCCCTTCTACTTTGAGCTACTGTCGAGCAGCAAATAATCCTCATGGGCGTGTATCGAAAACCCTTTAAAATGTCGTCATAACAAAACAGGAAAAGCCCGAAAAAAAAGAAAAGTATGACAGCTTTAATTTTTGTATCTTTTTGACTTGCTATGTTGGATATAGACTATCAGTGACGTCAGCAAAGACCCCTTCCTTTTTAGATTGATGTGTGTTAGATTAAGTCAAAAGCATATTCTAAAGTCAGCGCTTTAATTAGATATAGAATCATCAAAGTGTATTTCAAGGTACGATGACACAAACAAATAATCAACACAAATGTAATATATAACTAAAGGTGTATGCAAAGTGCATGATATAACATCAGTAGCAGGACCATTGGTCTGATGAAGAACTTGAAAAACAACCAAAATTGATGCCTTTTATTGTCTGTTGCCAAATATCAGACTCATGTATAAATCTGATCTAATATCAATGTCAAGGTTTACTCATGAAGCAGAAACTTGGAAATCAGCAATAAGTTAAGGGAGTTGTCTCGATTAGGATGTCTGTATTTTCTCCAAAAGGTTAAGCGACTATTTCCGCTTGGTTGGAGTAAGTTGCATTGTTGGTTGGTTGAACTGTTGTTTAACGTCCCACTCAAATATCTTTGACTTTTTTACGGAGACGTCACTAATGCCGGTGACATGAAAAAGAGTTTCTTTAACTTGTCGACACCTACAGTGACACGGGACCTCAATTTTGCTGTCTCAATCGAAGAACAGGTAAGCCAGCAGCAGCGCGGCAAAGATTCGAACTTTCAACCTCATGTTCAGATGAAACTTAGCCACAACGGCTCCTTTGAAAAACTCAATTCCTCTGTCTTGTAAATGTTATATATTTTGAGTATGCGGCCATGATATAATTAGACTCGAACTCTGGACCATTTGACACGGACGCCAGCATTGCAGCGACGTAAGAATAGCTGATTCTAACCATTTTAAACTAGAAATAACAGCATAAAATGAATATACGCCACGCATCAGAAATATAATTAATTCTTAATCTCCACACAAGTCTCCCTGAGGCTACTTTACAATTTATCTGTCTTTCCTTTTTTAAAACGAATATCTCTACCTATGGCTGTATTTAATAATTAAAGATTTTTCTCTTTGTATACCTGCAAATACGAAATACTTTGTGACTAAGTTCTGATACATGAGCACTGATTTAGGAACGTGCTCATTACAAATTCTTTTTGTTTTCCAATTGCAAATATTTGTTAAAAATATATAATAAAATGATGAATTACAGTTTGAACGGATATTGTAATAAAAACAGATGCATATTTCAAGCTTAGCCTAATTCAAACATATCATTCCGTTTGAAGTCGACAGGTATCCAGAGCGACAAGCATAGTTTCTACGTTAGTTGGGTTGCCCGGGGCGAAGTGACAACTATCTAATACGCCAACAATGGCGACTGTCGTAGTTCTACTTCAATGCGGCTTCACAGGTCGTTAAGCCAATCATTCAAATTTAGACGTTAACTCAATATGGTTACACAGCAAGACTGATACGTCAGCGACGAAAGAGAAGAATTTTAGAAGACTTGAAAAACTTAACTTTCCTTTTAGTGTTGCATTAGCTTTTAAGTTCTTTATCTTTTCGTTGAGGTATTTTTAACCAGAAAGAATGAGAGAGGTAGTGAGATTTAGATTTGCGATATAAACAGGAAAAATCAAGTCATATGAGACACCTGTGTGTTTCTGAATAAACACAGCCTTTTTGCACGTGTGTACTACTCTTCTTTGGACATTTTAAAGTTGGATCTTAAAGTAGTTATTTCAGAGGTTATTCAGGGACTAATAGGACTACAGAGGCGGCCCTACACGCACAGAGCATTACAGGCACCGCAGAGTTATTTCATATATTCCCAACCTTCCTTTTACTTCGACTTTCATTTACACAAGTATAGGTATATTTATTGGCCTATACTTTGTACTTTACGTTTCGAGGTTCATTCAAATCGTTAAACAGAAAGAAATGTTTTACCGTCCATGACTGTTACCTATATTAGAGTAATTGCATCTTGCGTCTTCTGTGATCTTTGGAGGTGAAAATAGTTTATACATAGATTTATACAAATGCCCACCCATCCATACAAATGAACACATATATTAATGACTATTTGCTCGCATCTATTATAAGCCTAATGAATTAATGATATTTTGATGTGAAACAATGCAACACAAAATGCTGATTTTGAATCCCCAATTTCCCTAAAATCACTGCAAACGTAGTAAAAGAATTGAAGTTCGAGGTCACAGACCCAAAACGGTTGAATCCAAACGGGAGGGGCTTTCGCAAGAAATCCATATGTGAATTACAAAATGTCCCCACATTTCCATTATCACTGTGGCTGATATTTGTGTACAAATTAAAGATATATGCAGACAGAAAAGCAGACAGAATAACCAGAAAGGGATACGCCATTGCCTGTCATATGTAACAGGCATGGAAATGATCGCATACCACAACACATATACATTTACACAAAAGAAGCAAAATGAAAATTCTATATACTATGATTAACCTATACAGGCGAAATATAATCAAATTAGATTAAAATGTTAAAAATAAACATGCTTTAAAATCTAGCTATCTTGCATAAAACATAGAAATAAGTGAAAATGTCTCATCCTCATGTTGTTGTTTTAATTAATCGGACTGAATAAAATGAACCCGCCCCAGAATTAAAAGTAACGATTCATCAATAACTGGTCAAAAACGTATTTTGTAAGGTCTGAGAAATGATCTTCTATATATCAATTTTTATTTAAGATAACCCTAGATGAAATAAATTGTATTGTTGTTTAACGTCGCAATCAAGAATGTTTCACTAATATGGAGACGTTACCGTGTGCCGGTGAAGGTAAAAAATTTTGCCTATGCTTGGCACTTATAGTCGTGGGGCAAGAATGGTTCTTTAACGTGATGACTTTTACCGTGACACGGGATCTCGATTTTTTTTACTGTGTAATCCGCAAGACAGGCACATCCAACCGCGGCTTGGCTCGCATTTAAACCCCGGACCTTTCGGTCAGAAGTCCAATATGCTAAATCACTGAGCCACGGATATGAAGTGTAACAGTCATTGATATAGTGTTCTAACGACATATTCCTTTACCTTCCCACTAACATCGATTGCTAATAATTTATTATAAAATCTCAAATAACATGAACTCTGTGATGGGGAGCAATAGACGGGTCAGATGTCCTCTTGTTATGAAATTTGTTACTCCCGTTTATCTGATTCAAAGTAAAATCAGACTCAAACGCAAGCAACTTCAACAATCCGTGAATCAACGGTCTTATTAGATTGCTTATAACATCAGTCTACAATAGCAGAGTTATAGAGGATTTAAGAGACGCGCCGCTTAATGGATGGAAATTTGATACTGTCATTTAGAAAATGACTCTGGTTTCATACTTAAAATTCTGCCATAACCCGCCTTTAATTTACTCATTCAAATATCGTTATGTCCCAGTAGTGAATACAAAAATATTACCTTTGACATGGAGTTTAATTGAATGAAATTCTAGAACGGTAGTTAGTTACGGATGCATTCAGCTAAAGTGTGTGATTTGTCTGTAAATTACAAGATCGGCTTTAGGAAGAGGTGTGAATAAAAGGCGGGAAAAATGTGCCAAGCATATTACTATAAACCACGCTGTCAGAATCGGTTTTTAATGTGTAGTTGAATAGAGCCATCGATTTACAAACTTCTGTTGTATAAACGGACTTCAAATAGAAATAGAACAAACTATAAGCAATGCATAAGAGATAAGACTCATATGAATAAGGCGAGAGAATGAAAACCAAAAGGACATTATTTGATTTACATCACTTGCTACACCAAATCTGAGAGGAAGGACCAAAGACTGGATCTCAAATTTAACATTATATGTAATTGCTTTAACCCCCCCCCCCTCTCTCTCTCTCTCTCTCTCTGTCTCTCTGAAAAACCGAATGAATGTTATTCTGTAAATAAGAAAAATAGTTAAAGGCTGAAAGGGGATATTCAAAATGACAAATTTTCATGAATTGACCATCATGAATCATCATCATCATGAATGACCAAAAAATGGTGGCAGACAACAACGTAACTAAAAAGGAAACAATACAACAAATATTAATCAAAACAACACATAAAGTTTAAAAACGAGTAACAAAATACCGCGTACACAGGGTGAGTTCAGGTGTTCAGGGAGGTTAAGCAACTCCTGTCCAACGCCAGACAACCGTCGTAGTGCTTATGTATTGAATCTTGAAATAAGTCTAATCTAGTTATAGTAGCAAAGCATAACGATTGTAAAGGAAACTAATACTCATGTAAGACTCCTTTATTTTCATGTTCCAATACATACTAACAACAATTTATACATAATAACACATATCAACAGGAAATTTCAAATGACCATAAATGTCTGACACCTTAAATAATGATTTGTATACATGTTTGTTCATAAGAAATTATTATGAATTGGACGTCAAATTTTGCAAAATGTTACATAATATATAGAACATTAAGGGAATTAAAAGAGTTAAAGCATAAACAAAATCATAAATGTAGAAATAACGCTAGTTATCATTGTAAATACATGTTCGACTTGAAAGCTTGTTGGATTTTGGATGTGGCCTTGTGCTTGAGCTGGAAACTCGGGACCCAAAATCACAAAAAGAGGAGTAATGGTCAAATCCAGTGCTCAGCTGAACTGTTTTTTAACTAAATACATTTTGTGATTGCCTGCCTTTTTCTGCTTTCTCGTCTCTCTGATTATATCGAGTGACTTAAATTGAATAAACAAACTACATTTTTCTTATTTTGCTTTTTTTCTGTTGTGAAACAATATGATTTCCCCCTGAACATAAACATATTCAATACACATGTACGTCGTGTAAGATTTATCATTCCCATACATTTAGGTTAAAAACACATATGAACTGTGAAAAACAAACAAAACGTAAATTACTTCTCCGATCCTAAAATTGTTACCTAATTTGCCAAGACGAATAAATAGCCAGCTAGACTAAAATAATTAGTGGAACCTCGCTATTAAGACCACCCAAGTGACTGGCTAAAATTGTTCTGATTAGTGAGATGGTCTCCTAAGTGAGGTTGAAGAAACCTAAAATATTGATAAACCTTATGGATTTTGATGGTCTTAATGGTGAGGAAGTCTCCTAAATGAGGTGTCTTTAGGCAACGTTCCACTGCACGTTATTGATATGCTTATTCTGTTTAAGTTGTGGCTTAAAAACTATCAATCAATCAGCCATATACTGTAGTCCAAATGTAAAAATTGTGTAGAAAAAACTTGTTTACATATCGATGTGCTAATTTGTGTGCAAGAGCCTTACGTCAGACTATCAAAATGTAAAACTGCTGTCAGTTGAAGTGACGTCATCTATTTTCTAATGATAAAAAGTCTTGTTTGAAATTGAAACACAGTAATTGCAGCAAACGATCGATTTACCGAATTTCATTAAGGTAAGGCCCATAAACCAGAACAGCATAATTGGGTATTTTGTCTACTGAGATACTTCAGAGATAAAAATAATGAAACTCGCTTATTTATAAATATAAACAAAAGAATAAACAATCCATGAAAGTAGAATTAGGCAGAGTGGAAATTGTCGTATACCCAACAGGGTTTATCACAAATCCAAACAAGTGTAAGCCATTGGTGCGCTGCTAATTATGAATATTATTTTTACAATTAAATACTAATTAGTAGGGAAAGGAGACCGAAAGTACTAATGAAATAATTCATGCACCACGTGATTACTTTGTGCGGGTCTAGTATCTGTAATGGTGATGGTACGTACCTCTACATAATCTTCCATCAGAAATGACGTAAGCGCGGGATAGCGTCATGTAACGTAATACATCAATTACAGAAACAATAGTCCCGCACAAGCTTTATCGTGTATCACGTGGAACATGGATGTTTTCCATTTACTTAAACAGTACCAAAAGATATTTCAAACTCCATATCAGATATAAATCGAATTTCAAATCGATGCAGGTTCCTGACAAATGGGTTGATGTAATAAGGGCTTCCAACAGTTTCTAGTTTGCCAAAAGAGCCTGGCATTGGGTAGAATACTGTCTGGCATGTTTTATACTAATAACTGTTCTGCATACAATGATATATACCTTATCAAGATATAGAAGATTCATGACGGTCTTGCCCGGTCAACACGGGATACTTACTTCTCCTTGGCACCTGATCCCATAATGTGTATATCATCGGATCCTTGTGCACCAACATTTTTATTTTGCATTCCTCATAGGAGTTAAGAGATTGATCGATGTTTTTTATTTTTCATTTTCTTTCAATGGAAGAAAGGAACTAAGGGAAAATATGTATCAACACGAAAAACAATTGGGAGCCCAGCAAATGTTGGGATCCAGTTCAGGTTATACAATTATTTTATACATTGTCAAATTTAACTATGAACTAGCCCATTGTTAAATTTGTGGTTGCGATTACTTAAACAATAAATTCTAAAATTTTAACTTGCATACAGTGCAATGTGCAAGTGGGTTCTGGCGTCTAAAGTTTTTTTTGTTTTTGTTTTTTGTTTTTAGATCAATGCACAAAAAATGTAACATGTTGGTAGATCTTTTTTACAAACGTAGATGTAGTTAAGACTTACCCATACTTTAATGCTTGAGATCCATACAAACCTATATACATA
>JACSZP010009143.1:0-10738 GCA_016161895.1 Pinna nobilis | reverse complement strand
ACAACATTAGTCTCTCAAGACAGAATCCATTGTACTGACAACTGGGAATCAACAAACATTTGATCCACATACATGTATTGTACAACACTCTGCATCAACCAAAACTGAATAGACAAGAATATAACTAATGTATCTGAAATCTGGTGAACACTGCACATGGACCAACTTGATACCCTTTACAGCCCCCTCCCCTTTTCAGAATTGCAGGATACATAGATAGAGATTCATACTACCCAAAGATATAACATTAGGATACGGGTTAGGAGAAGAGGCCAGACAAATACATGTACCGGTACACATTTTGGGACATTTTTTTGGGGTCTAGGTAAATGTACAAAAACTGGCAATTTCATTACTGTAATAGTCCTGTTACAATACACCATCACATATTGAACCTCCATGCTATGACAGACTCATTAGATATAAAACCAAAACAAGTTCATTACATTGTGATGGGTACGGTAAAATCAAAGACTTTCATAAAGCAAGGCATACCTGGTCTAAATAAAATATGATGTGTCTTCATGCAAAGATGATATGAATTCACATAACTTAAGTGCTATTTATATTTGTATTTATACACAATGTAAAGTTAATTGGATTGTAGATTACTTCTTTCCTAGAAATATAGTATATTAATATAAACTTGGCATGGTCTTTAAGTTTTAATACTTAGCATAGTGTGATAACACTTTAGATGCTGATAGTACTTGTGATCTACTGAAAAGTAGGGCCCAGTACTGGTCATAGAAGTACAATAAAAACTTTGGCGTGGTCTGTAAATACTTCTCATAATGTGACAACACTTTAGATGATGATAATGCACAATAATAAAACTGAAAGTGTTCTTGAGATGTACATTCCACACAAGGAAGTAAGACATGTGCATATCATTGTAACTACTTTCTTTACAAGGAGGACAGGCAAAGTGACCAAGGATATGTATGGAGTGTATCTATATGAGATATCAGGACATTAACAAGGAAGAAAAAATATAATCAAATTAAACTTCACTGATGTACATATACATTTCTTCAACTACATGTATGATACAAACTAAACATATGTATGGGAAAACTGATAACCAAGTATTGTTTCAAATGCAAATTTTGTGTATATCATTTTAAAATCAAGTTTAGACGGCCAAAATTTCAGTACCAGATGGAAGGACTTGATACAAGATATCATGGGATGGTCTTGATGCTCACAATTACAGTCTAACCTGCCTGAGCGACCTACTGAATTATAGGAAAACCTGTCTTATGTGACCTAAATGAGTGGTTCCCAAAATGGCCTTTTCCTATATAAATCACCTGAATTAAGAGACCACCTGTCATATGTGACTCTTTTTTCTCCTTCCCTTGGACGGTCTCTTAAAACAGGTTAGACTGTATTAGATTTATAATAGACATACAACAGACTATTCTTTCCCTTTCGTTCTCTGGGTTCTCTCAACACATACAATAACTGGATCCCCTATCTCTATTTCAAGCCCTTTGGAGTCCCGATATTAGGCATGCAAGACTAAACACCAAAGGGGGACCTCCATGCAAGATTTAAGGAAGATCCTCTCTTAATTTTCTCAAAAACAGCGACAATGGGATTGCCTTTTTGAAACATAAGTCTGGTCTCAATTTTTTTTTCTGATCAGTTCCAAAATATGACATGCAAAACTTTATCCCAAGGATTACCTCCATAACAGATTTGAAGAAGATCCCTTCAGTACTATCACAGGAATTCCAATAAAGGAATTGACTTTTTAAAAACTAAGTTCCTACATTTTTCCTATTTTCTTACCTTTCCATGCTTCATGTTATTTTTCCATCCACCCTCATACCGAGCTCCATTTGCATAGTAGAATGAGCCACTACCATGCCTTAGTCCATTCACAAATTCTCCATCATACATGTTTCTCATTGGGTACTGTGATCCTGTAACACGTCGCAACATCCAGATGTGCTGGCCCATACCATGCTGAAATAAGGATCATACACAGTTCTGAACAATCAGCTTACTGAAGTCAATTTAAAGTTAAACCAACAGAAAACTTTAAATTGTAATTTTGTTTTCACCTTAGAATTAAAAATCTACAATGCATTTACATGTACCTGGATGCCATTTTCCCAGTTTCCAGTGTACATCTGGTTCTTATCTAACCATTTCATTGTGCCCTCTCCATGTCGCACGTTGTTGAACCACATCCCCTGGTAAATGTTTCCTGATGGATACTGCCGAGTTCCCCAGCCATGTTTAACATTATTGACCCAATCACCATCATAATAAGACCTTCCATCACTATCATACTCCATTTTACCCTGCAGAATGATGGCAAAAAATAAAAAAAAATAAATTAAATAGACTTGTTTAAAGTTGTAAGATTTACTAATAACAAATTCTGATATATAATTTGCATGTGCATGTAAGGCTATTTTTCTTTTACGATACCATAGTCAATGCATCAGCCAGAGATTAGCAGTTAGCTGTGCTATAGTTCAAAAGAGAAAATAGAATACAATCAAATTGAACCTGGAAGTCACATTATCTGTTATTAGGCCTAAAGCTCAAATATCAAGATTGATATTCTCCATTGTTTTGAAAAGGTACAAAACATAACAGATTATACTATTTTAGAATTTTTTTGATGTTTCTCATTTTCTTATCAGTAAGCATCAGCTATTCTGCACAGATTTCCCAAATACTGGTACACTACACGTACAGTAACACTTACTTTGCCATGTCTTTTACCCATACACCATTCTCCAGAGTAGGACAGTTTGTTATCCTTAGATCTAAAGCTTCCAATTCCATGTCTTTTTCCATTCAGGGTATCTCCTTCATAAGTGCTGTACAAGTATAAAAAGAATCAAATAAGCTTTATAATAACATGCCACTCAAAAAGTATGCCGAGTACCGACAAGCTTTAACTATCAACACACATCAATTTGAGACAGTTGCATGATCAATATGTTAACATATTGAAGAGTTGTTTGTACAGTCACATGTCACACAAAAAGCTGAAAGACTACTGCAAAAAATATACTAATTGTACATGTTACAGAAGGGTTCATAAAGTAAAGAAACATGGGTAATATGAGGACTGAAATTACTATTGTCTTTGAAATGCGGGTGGAAATCTATCAAAGTTTTGGAGAAATCCATAGCTTTCCACAACCCTATGTAATGAATTTATCGTACTCCCTGAAAAAAAACCAACAAAGAAACAAACACCCCCCTTAGAAAAAAAAAATGAAATAGAGTAATCATACCTTCCATCAGTCCATCTATAGATTCCTTTTCCTGTCACTTGGTTTTGGAAAAAATCCCCCTGTAAGTGAAAGTACACGTATATCAACTTACAGATGAATTACACCAGGACAACAACCTTCAATATAACCACTTGAGAATTAATTTTTCCTTAAAGTGTTACTGTATCCTTTGTTTCATAGCATATTGCAAGGCTTGACACCATTCCATTGGTGAAATGACAAAGAGGGTGACATGATTTAAAGGCAAAAGACGTACAGTGGAGCTGGTCTATAACAAAGTCAAAGGGGATTGACTTTTGACTTTGTTAAAGGCATCATTCATTTTAAGCATCAGAATTTACAACATAAATAGATAAAAAGTCATTCTTTTGGGGATTTTATTCCTCTTTGTTATAGCAATGAATTCGCTTTAAGCCGATTCGTTATAGGCCGACTCTACTGTACGTCACTTTATTGTGTCATCAAAATCAAATAGCCAATTTATCAGTGTACATTAACACCCACACATAATTTTTAGAAATCGGAATATCAATATTTATATCTATTCCGGAGTTATACTTAACCACATTATCATAATTGTTTTAGTAAATTACTATACACAAAAGTAGTATAATATTAATTCAAAGATGAAGTTCTGCCTGTGCAAAGACTCTGCTTCATGTGAACTATGATCAGAAGAGAAAGCCTTCTTTACCTCATACTCAACACCATCAGCCCATTTGTATACTCCTTTTCCATGCATTAGCCCTTCACAAAACTGTCCCTGAAAACAAAGCAATAAGAATTTAATAGAAACAAAATCATACAAAACTTGTTGTCACTGTCAGTGTCAAGGGATTGATAAGTATATATTTACCCTTTGAGTGTCAGAACTTTTCAAAAGGCCAGCTTTAACATAAAGCATGACATTCAGAGTGTTAGCAATTTGATGTGAAAAATGATGGAAGAAATTTACAGAATGTAGAGAAGCAACAAGCTGTGGTAAGGTAATATTAAATGTACATGTCTATACACATCTTCCTCTAGGATCACATTTCCACGTGTGAAGTTTTGATTGGCCTCCGTGGCCGAGCTCCGTGGCCGAGTGGTTAGCAAGTTTGACTTCAAATCGAAGGGTCCGGGGTTCGATTCCTGCAGAGCCACTCCGCAGTTGGCCATCCCTGTCTTTCTGACGAGACAGTAAAAACCGAGGTCCCATGTCACAGTAGGTGTCGGCACGTTAAAGAATTCTCCTTGCTCTACGACCAGCAGTGCTGAGCACAGGAAAAATTTGTCGCCCTTCACCGGCACACATTGACGTCTCCATATGAGTGAAATATTCTTGAGTGGGATGTTAAACAACAACGCAACAACAACTTGTGAAGTTTTGATTTCTTTACTTTATCACCATGGAATTAACTGTTTACTGTTGAATGATTATTCAAAACATGACATACTTTGTTTCATAACTTACTCTATAAAAGTGACCGCCAGTGAAATTAGCATAGCCTTCTCCTTCATACATCCCACGAGTTTTCTCTCCTTCATAGCTGAAAATTGAAAATAATGATGGATATTTGATGGAAAATGTATGTACATGTATATGTGAATAGAGAAGAATTTCTGACATTATTATTTCTCAAAATAAATTAAAAAAAATTACAGTTGCTTAAAATATGATCCAAGATTGATTAAGTTTAGAAAAATATCAATACTGAACATGTAGATGCAGTTGTTCTCATGAGAGATAAATGAGACACTACATTTCACATATCTATCGATCTAAAAACCGAGCATATCATGTGGTAGCCAACCGATTTTCTGTAGGTCCCAACACATACTGATTTTTCAAGAGGACATAACTCATTTGTAAAATGTTGATGAAAAAACATAAAATATTTTGTTTGTAGAATTTTCTGATTGTTTATTTCTTCCAAGATCTGTAGAAAACATTCATGTACCAGATGATAACCAAAAACGTAACATTGTAAGTGCATTACTAGTATTGTCCAATGGTGATGGAACATAACTCTACATAATCTTCCTGCTGAAATGCTGCTAGCACAGGAAATTGTCTTCTATTGTCATTCCATCACTAACAGAAACAATAGTCCCGTATAAATGTTATTGGGTACCATGTGGTATAGGAATGATTTCATTCAGTACATGCTACTCTGCACAGACTTGTTTTCTTATGCATTGACAC
Source organism: Pinna nobilis (assembly GCA_016161895.1). NCBI lineage: Eukaryota > Metazoa > Mollusca > Bivalvia > Pterioida > Pinnidae > Pinna > Pinna nobilis. The sequence continues at coordinate 5,287 of JACSZP010009143.1, read as the reverse complement.
TCATCTTTGCAAGCCAAGGTTCTGGTTCTTCTCTCTTATCCCCATCTCGGTGGATTTAGCCTGGCTAAAAATCCCCAGTTTTTTCTGCTTCAGAAATTCATAGCAGACAATCAGATTTCATGTTATTAGTTGTTTCAGTAATCGTGTCTTTGGCACATGCTGTTAGGATCGACATTAATATATTGAAACATCTATCCAACCACTTCAGTATAACGCTCAATTTGATTGGTTGTTTAAAATTGTATTCAAGTTTAATAACTTTGGGAAGCCACTAGAGGAAAATACATATGTATGTGAAATTTTGAACCAGCCTAAATTTGACGAGGACTATAGGTGGAGAAAAAGGAAATGGATCAGAACCTTGGCTTGCAAAGATGTGATATATGGTAGGAGCATCTGTTTTCGATCGTCATGTGTTTTCGATCACCACAAACCTATTGTTCCTGTGTAGCGCAAGCTACAGACTTCTGGTAATTTGCAAAAGTCAAATTTTAACAAAGGATACAAACGCGTGTGTCCACGATTGTTTTGTGCTTGAAACAACCCAATCACATGAGAAACAAAATGTTGTAATGATGAAACATAATTCATTGGTATTTAATTAGAGACGTTGCTGAAATTGTTGTTAGGTGATCGAAAACCCATGCACCCATCATATGTAAAGACCACCTAGTCACAAAAACTGTTTTTTTGTGTCCCCAATAGTACCATTTGTGTTAAATCAACCTCTTTATAAAGACCGCCTATCTATTCAGACAAGTTTTCTTGCGTCCATAAGGAGGTCATTATATACAAATTTCACTATTATTAATCCACTTGAGAATTCATTGAAATGACTCTATAATCATCAATTTTGTTATCATGACCATGATTCACGACTTAATGCTAAAAATATAGATATGTGTATATGATGAATTTTAATTTATTTTTCAGGAGGATGAACGTAGCTCTTACAAGAGCCAGACGACATCTTCTTATTGTTGGGAACATGAGAAATCTTCGGAAAAACAAACTCTGGGGACAAATCATTGGCTTGTGTAGAGGTAGGAGAGTAATACATTTGCGCCATTGCTGTATGATTAAATGTTGTCACAACACATAGCAAACAACATCTTGTTTCTTTTACACAAGGAGCCACTCAGAGGCCTTTTTAGGTCACCTGAGTTTACTCAGGTGACCTATTGCAATCCCTTCCCGCCCGTCATCGTGCGTAAACTTTTAACATTTTTGACTTCTTCTCAGAAACCAGTGGGCCAATTTCAACCAAATTTGCCATGGATCAACATTGGGTGATGCAGACTCAAGTTTGTTCAAACCATGCCCCTGGGTCCAAAAATGGCCCCGCCCTGGGGCAAAAAAGATTCAAATTTTGCAACTTTAAAAAATCTTCTCTGAAAGTAATAGACCAAATCTGCTGATTTCTGGATTAAAGCATCCATATGGGGTGTACATTCTAGTTTGTTCAAGAGAAGGCCCTGGGGTCCTTTTTGGCCCCGCCCTGGGGTTAAACATTTTCTGTAAGGTTACTATAATATTTCACATTTTAGGCTTCTTCTCAGGAACTGGTGGGCCAATTTCAACCAAATTTGCCAGGGATCAACATTGGGTGATGCAGACTCAAGTTTGTTCAAACCATCCTCCTGGGTTCAAAAATGGCCCCGCCCTGGGGTCAAAAAGGTTCAAATTTTGCGACTTTAAAAAATCTTCTTCTCTGAAAGTACCAGGCTAAATTTGTTGATTTCTGGAATATAGCATCCTTATGGGGTGTAGATTCAAGTTTGTTCAAGAGAAGGCCTTTGGGTCAATTTTGGCCCCACCCTTGGGTCAATTTTGGTCCCACCCTGGGATTAAACATTTTCCATAAGGTTACTATAGGATTTCATATTTTAGGCTTCTCAGGAAACAGTGGGCCAATTTCAACCAAATTCATTACTCAGGTGACTGTTAAGGCCTCTTGGGCCTCTCGTTAATTAAAACCAGTGAATAAATTTAAAGGCTTAGTCTGTATCTGATTCTTGAAGTGACCAGGCCTTTCTTATGCATTTGGATTTGTGTTTGGATTCTGTAGTACAAAATTTAGATCTGTATGATGAAAGAAATGCTTTTCATAAAAGCGACTATAGAATTTTCAGGGCAAATTGATATGTTGATGTGAAATCTTAAGAATTTTGTAGCAAACGTAATTCTGTCGTGTCATATCATACTAATTTACTAATCAGCATTATGTATCTGAATTATGGCTGATAATTTAAATGCAGAGCTATTCCTCTGATATGGCAAAATTGATATACATGTACCTGTAAATTTTCTATTCCAATTTAAAGAGCAACCTAATGGAGTACAAAATGCCGACAGTGTAAAAAAATCACTGCAGTATTTATTAGAAAAAATAGTCGAGGAGGAGGAAGCTGGTGAAAATAATAGTGCAGAGAAAAATGGAAACAAAAGAGGAAGAAAAAGAAAACAGAAGGATGTGATAAGTCAGCAGTCAGATCAGCTGGAGTTGGAGAGTCCACCTATGTCACTGTCAGGTAATTAACGACTGAACAGGTGTAGGAAAAATTATCTCAAGTTTAATAAGCCTACAACCAATTTACCCCAGTTTAGGTCCAGTACACACACAAATTTCTTTTTGTCTATGGGTGCACTGAAATTGTCTGAAAATCCAAGTTTTATTTACAAAAATATGATAAAAAACAGGAATATATATGAGAATAAAACTGATCTTTTTACATTACTGAATACAATTTGAAAATATGTAAGACAGATAGTCTCTTTATTCAGTCAATCTCTATTTGGAAAAGCCACTTTGTGAGCATATAGGTCATGTAAGTCAGGTAGTCCTTTAACTCAGTGGGTCACTAAGGCAGAATAAATTATAGTAACCTTGCATCATTGAACACAGATTGAAAATTCACAAAACAGGCAGTCTTTTTATTCAGTGCATCTTCAGAGAAAACCCCTTTGGGAGCATATGCATTATTTAAGGCAGGTAGTTATTTAATTCAGTGGGTCACTAAGGCAGGTTTAACTATATTATCCTTGTGTTAAAATGTTGGCTATCTCCACAGTTATATAGCATGCTGCCAGGATTGATCCACTTCCAAGGACAAAATGGCAAAGACATCACTTAAGGGGCTCCATGGCTCAGTGGTTAGTAAGTTCCTCTTCAGATCATGAAGTCATGGGTTGGAATAATGGTCACACTGAGGTTACCTTTCCCTGTCCTACAGATGAGACTGTAAAAACTGAGGTCCTGTGTCACAGTAGGTGTTAGCATATCAAGGAATCATCACTGCTCTATGGCTATAAGTGTTGAGCATAAGCCAAACTTTTTGCACTTCAGCAGCATTGGTGACGTCTCCATACAAGTGGAAGATTATAGAGTGTGATGTTAAACTACAATTTAATCATACAAGCAAAAACATCACATCATTGTGATATCATACTGTAAATCCAGTTTTATTTGTGAGAATTTTATTTTCGCGTAATAATGCGAGATCACTTACTGGCGAAAATAAAAGTCTCGCTAAATATACTAACTTGANNGCGCGAAAATATAGTGTCGCAAATATTTGCAAAGATACTAATTCGCTAAAATAAAGTTCCGCGAAAATATCTGGATTTACAGTAATCAAATTACCAGGATATGTGCAACTAAGAGCCTAGAAGTGATGTTTGTTTAATTTCATTTAGGAGAATTGATGACTTATCTTATTCCAGTTCATTATGACATGGTTTTACTATTTTGTGTAATTTCAGGTTCTGCAGAGTTACAAACTCAAAGCTCGGACATACAGTCTGAAGAGAACACACAGAATTCAGGTGTGGAAGATTGTCCTCCATCACCCCAAAAGAGAAAAAGAAGAAAAGTACCTCTAATCAATGTAGATCTGTTGGAAAGTGACAATGAAATTGACAGTGATGATGATTTACCTGTGATTAATCTGTGATAGGGAACATACATTATATATTGTTGTTTGTGATATTTATTTTAATGTGATGCTGGAGAGTAATTGTGCTAAAAAAGAAAATCTTGTCCTCTTGATCTATTCACAAGTGACCAGTGATAATACAGAAGTTTTAAATGATCAGGGGCTGGCACCATAAACCTTGAGAAATTACTAAAGTCTGAGAATTTGCTCAACATCAGCTAATCCTGAATTCTAATTGGCTTAGAAGCTTGAGTTTAGACTTAAGTAAAAAAATAATATAAAAAATCTGAATGAATGAGTGAACAGTATATGGTAAATTCTTATGCCCAAGTGAATGAAGATTTGGACCATCTGTCTTCCTGTTATATGGCAAAACTTTAACAAAGGTCATAACTTTTGAATGAGAAGTCATGAGATTTTGTATTTTCTGTCCTGAACCATGACTTTGATATTTAAATTATTTGAAATTGACACCATCTCTGTCTCTTTCCATACACAGGCATCTGTTTCAAAAGGGCATTTTTGTTCCTGTTAAACTTGGCATTAAAAGTTTCTCCTTGGGTACAGTTTTGAACATCATGGGATCAGCTATTGCTGTATTCTGTAGCATGGGACCACAGTTTTCTAAATTTACTTATTAGTGAATATAACGTAGCCCTGTAATGTATAGGACCAATTTTTTATCCAGCTTGTGCATATATATTATTTAAAAACATGGAATTGGACATTACAAGAATTATGTAGTGCAAATGAAGATGAATTCAATATGAAAGTCGTCCATTGGTTCATCCATGCATATTCATAATTTATTGATTAAAAAAGTGCTACAAATTCTAGTCTTTTTAGCTCACCTGAGCCAAAGGCTCAAGTGAGCTATAGTCATAGCGCACCGTCCATCCGTCGTCTGTCATCCGTCCGTCGTCTGTCCGTCCGTTCATAAACTTTTCACATTTTCGACTTCTTCTTCAGAACCACTGCAGGGATTTTGATGAAACTTGGCAGGGTTGAAGTACTCATGGTCTCCTACAAGTGTTGTTGTTTTTCGGTTGGATCCACCCAGGGGCAGAGAAGGGAGGGGGGGGCCAAATAGGTCCAGATGGGTACCCTCCTTTGAGAAACTTCTTCTTCAGAAGGGCTGCACAGAATGAAAAACTGAATGGATCTGAGTGATCTAGAAGGATGTGTGAAGAAGTGTTGTTGTTTTTGGTTCCATTCTGAAATCAAATTTTTGACGCGTTTTTGACGTTTTTCCGGACTTTGTCATTTTTTGACATTTTCAGCCAATATTAGCAAAAGTTTACTCTGATTTCATCAGTTTGCTTGATCAAATGCTTTACATGTTATTAGATCAA
>JACSZP010009142.1:0-20490 GCA_016161895.1 Pinna nobilis | reverse complement strand
TATTTCCTCTCATCAAGTATTGTTTTGCAATATTTGGGTATGTTTTCACGCTTTAATTATCATTGTATTACTGGGTTACATCTGAAATAAACAACAATTACATGTCGTTGTCAAAATAACGAAGATGATTTATTTCAAAGCGGAAGTATTGGGGAGTGCAACAACTATAATGCCTATTCAGACACTGTATGGCATGTAATAACTGGATATGTCTATGAATAATACGACAAGAGACTCTTATGGTAAAATGAAAAAAAAGTATTGGACTCTTTGTATCAACAATTAAAAATCAAATGACTTATTATTTAATTCCGAGATCCCGTCACAGTAGGCGTTAGCACATTAAATACCATATAAAGACGGCCGCAAGTGCCGAGCATAGGCAAAATGTGTCGCCCTTCACCGACACACGGTGACGTCTTCATATAAGTGAATAATTCTTCAGTGGGACGTTAAACAACAATACAACCAACCAACCACCTTAAATACTTATCATGGAATATCAGAAATGATTATATCTTAGATTCCATAAGATCATTTGACTCTAACGGGAAATTGTAACTTTTTTACTTCTGTTGATACAAAAATTCATATCCAATGGTTGTAAGGATATAATTATGTGCATCTGTGGTATCCCATGAGATTCTTTGTCAATAACCATCATCTACCTAATATTGGTATATCGTAGTAGCTATCGGGCCCACTTAATAACATTGATATTAGACATTCTTTTCCTACTCAAAACACCGTAGAATATTCTATTATTCCATATTATTCCTCTTACATAATAAACAACCATAACCTGATATCATTTTTACATTATCAAAGTTTCATAATGAAGTTGTAGACAGACCGAGTCAGAGTTTGACAGCTGGTATTTCAATAAACATAAACTTCAATTATATCGTAAAAGAGAATGTCAGAATGATATGAAATACACATCACCGTCAAAACGAATTAAACATGCTTATAAAGAGTATTGAATACTTGTACTTGTATAAACAGTCACCCCAAGGCTCGTCCATATTATATAATACGGCTGAGGCTCAATAGGAGGCACTCGACATTTTTCTGAAGTGCTTTTGAATAACCAAGATATCACCGAAATGGGAATCTGCTATAATAATGATTCAAAAGCGTTAAAAGTGCAGAAAAAAGAAAGATCTTTTTCAGTAAAATGCATATACAAGTATACTAGTCTAGAGAATACTCAGGTCACTACTAATAATACATCTTTACACCTGGTATCCTATTTTAATGAGCAAACATGAAGAAGCGACAATTAAAGTGATATTGGAAAGTCTGCGTCCAGTGCGACAATCTTGGAATGATAACAATTTCATATGAGTGATCGGCTGGAACCAAGTGTCCGGAAGGAGTCAGCCTTTCCCTGTTACGAGAATTGCAAAAATAATTGTTCAGTCATCGTATGGAGTCTTTGTATAAAGTTATAAAAACATAGCCGAAGTTAATGTAAAACAATGATCAGATGACAATTTCAGACAGTAAACAACATCGGCTTTAGAACTTCTGTGACTGCTTTATCGACAGCCCTAATAAAGAATTGCATAAATTGCTTTATCGCGGTCGATCGTCTCATAAATTCATTTGTATTTATCTGTCTGACACGCTGTTGGGTGTTTCAATTTCTAATGCAACTTGATGTCGGATAATGGAAAGTTTTATGTAATTTCGCTACTGTTTTATGATATCTTTATCATTAGCTATTACAGAATATTGAAATACCAGAGATAACGGACTCTCGCTGTTTGAAATATAAAGAGTACAACTTTTAACAGATAAAGCTAACTTATATAACCGTTGTCCTCACAGTCGTGTTCCATGGGTAATCCAACTTTGGATATAAATAAATCGACGAAGTATTTCTGCAGTGTTTATTTCCATGAATTTTTACAAGTACATGTACGTACAAGCATTTCTTCACGCGGGGAAATATACGCGTGAAGGTAATTTTTATTAATTTCATGAATATTTCGTGTCAAGTACCCCCGCGAGTCAATCCCGGTACCGGTATTGTATTTTATTTTGTTTGTTGATTGTATTGTTGTTTAACGTCCTACTCAAGAATCTTTCACTCATATGGAGACGTAACCGTGTGTCTTACAAGGGCGATATTTGCCTAAGCTCGGCACTAGTGGCCGTAGAGCAGCCTTTACTGTCTCATCCGAAAGATAGGGACAGCCAACCACAGCGTGGCTCGGATTCGAATCAACGACCAGAAGGCCATGACGGTCCCTATTACATTTTGTAACGTTGACATAGTATTAAATAACTGCATGCATAGAATTTGTGATAGAAACTCGCGAAACTAAGATCATGTGGAAATATCGTTGTTTACGTCGATTACTCTCCGTATACACCAGATAATTATTACCTTGCAGGTGGAATATACAATTCTACAATACATCAAACTGTCGGCGAGGACCAGTCTAGATTTGCATACGATATGAGTGATTGATCACGAATCTTTTACAAACTTCAGAGGTCAAATACTGTGCTTGGGGGTTGTACATGTTTCGATTAATCAACACTTTTGATCATTAGCTTTCCCTTCGCCATACAGAATTAATTCATCTTAAGGCAAAACTCTGGAAAATCTGTACGATTAGTGTTTACATATAAACAATCCCGGTTATAACAAATCATAGATAATAAAGACTAACATATGTCCGTTCATGTATACTTTGTATACAATTAATTCCCTCAAAAGAAAAATATTTTAAGATGAAGATGGTCATTATATCTAGCTAGATTACCAATAAAATCCCGACATTGGGTCGAATGCTGTCTGACGTGTTTCATACTGGTTGTTAGGCCCTTTTACTGATTACTCCATTTGTCTGATCAAGATATAGGGCTCACGGCGGGTGTGAGCGGTCAACAGGGGATGCTTACTCCTCCTAGACACCTGATCCCACCTCTGTTGTACCCAGGGGGTCCGTGTTTCCCATCTATTTATTTGTATTCCTTATAGGAGTTACAAGATCGATCACTGTTTGTAACCCCTTTATTTTTCCATAAAATCAGGAGGAGATATAATTAAAGAACTTGTCCAGAAGGATAAAACATCATAGATCCCAAGGTTTTTCAGAGCATCGCCCTATACCACCCGCGCCTCGTAGAGTCCTGTTAAACGAAATCAGTTTGATTAAAGCTAATTTGATACGGAAATCCACAATAATAATTTTTAGACTTTAAAATTAGGCGAAGGGTATACAAAGAAATACCATTTGATTTGGTTCTAACTTGCATTACATTAGATTCTATCATTTTGAAACCTTCATTCGAAATTTCCAATATGAGCCATTTGATGTAAGTTTGCTTCTGTTGTATTTCATAAAAAACATTCCTATTCCCCAAATATTCCTAGGAAAGTTTTTTTTCCTTTAATATCCAACATTACAAATACTTTAATGAGTATTTGAAATCGGAAAAAAATAATATGACTCAAATCTTTCTTACTGTTCAAGTGTAGAAAAATTGTATAGGTTTTCAAATAATTTGGATCTTTTGGACACTTACTTGTCTTTTTTGATAATTTTACTTAAGGAATTTAGCAGTGCCAAAACAAGAATTAAACCTTTTAATCAGTATCTTTAAAATGTTCTAGCATTTCCAGGAACCCATACTCTTTCTAATTTCTTTATTTCAATATAATTGACATGTAAAGGCTTCAATAACTGAATTGTTACTACAGAAATATACACGTATTTGTATATTCTAACGATTATAGAGGTGTTGAATGTGGTCAATCAAATGGAATGAATATGTTTAAATCCTTAAATACTATATAACTAACAGCTTAGAAGGATTTCCATTCACAGAGGTAGATTGATTGTTTTTCATGAATTTATATTTTACAAAAACAAATTGTCATAAAACATGGAACGAAATTGACTCTGTATTCTATATTACTATATAGATCAAGCGAATTGCCTGTGGATAAAAATTTACATAAATCCACTTTCATTACCATTCAATGACCTATTATTCAGGACTCTGCATTTATTGAGCTATCAGCAAAATCGTTTAAATGAGTGAATATTGACAATAAGCGTAGATATTGATACAACAACTGTTTCATAAAATAAAGACACAAATTTGCATGGACAGATTGATTCCATAGCGAGGCTGCGAGGGCGACACATACAACAAACGCATGTTTGTGATGTAGAACTAAAGGTTGATTCCAAAGCGAGGTTATGTAGGCGACACATACAATTTAGACGCAGCTGTAATGAAGATCTATAAATCTATTCCAAAGCGAGGCTTTGTAGGCGACAAATACGTAAGGCACCTGTCTGTGACGTAGACTAAACGGGAAGATCCCAAAGCGATACTATAAAGGCGACACATAAAATTGATACGTATCTGTAATGAAGGCCTATAAATATATTCCAATGCGAGGCAATGTAGGCGACACATACAATAGACACGTATCTGTGACGTAAAACTTAAAAGAGATTCCAAAGTGTGGGGCTCTTTAGGCGACACATACCAAAGACACGGATATTTTATAAAGGAAACATTCCTAATTTCTTTTATCAAACTCCAACAATTTTCTATGGAGTTGAAACTTTCGAGACATAAGGATTTAAGAAAAGGACACCCAGCACCCAATGAACAACTACCACATAACATCTATAATCCAACTGGACAACAAAACAGCAAATAATGATGTGGAAACAGATACGATATGTTTTGAATTCTAATTAATTTATTTATTTTTCCCGAAGCCATTTTTCAGAATGCATTGTGGAACTTGACTTTCAAAGCACTAACATAATGCCATTCCTCTGGACGTCCATATTGTTAGAATAGGCCTATAGAGCAAAATCGGTACTTCTAGTTATAGGGTTATTTCATTATTCAAGCGCTTCTGGAGAAAAAAAATTAAAAGTGCTTCAATTTTTTTCATTCCCGACCACACAAGTTTCCTTGCAGCACGAAGGACGGTTCAGTGACATCGTCTGCATTCAAATACCCTTACGATTAAGACGTTCACTGCTGAATGGATAAGAATGTCAATGAGGTTATTTATGTGCAACATGTCTGACACATGTCTGACACTCAGCTCCTCGTTTGCTTAAATATATCTTTCATTATTTGATTCTACTAGCCAATGAAGATAAATGACTGCTATAATGCGCCCGTATGGATATGTTTATTGTTTTAAAACTTCCGAATTATTCTCCATAAACCTTTGTATTGGTTCATCATCATCCAAAGAAACATTTCATTTCTTTGTATCTATTAAATTTTACAAAAAATTGAAACCTGTCTTCATTTTGTTTCAGACGTTTTCCCCAAATTTTATAAAACTCGTAGTTTCATAGATACCAAAATAAACTCAAAAGCAAATTCGGGCCACAATATTAAAGCCGTTATATATTGGAAAGTCCAGACTTTTGAAAATCCAGGGATGGGGCTTGATGTCATCGTAAATTAATTTAAAGAAGTCTTTAGGTTGAAATGAAGTTGCCCATGATGATAAATTTTCTTGCTTATACAAATCTAGTTCTTTCTTAAAACATAGGTAGTTTGCCTGACTATATTCATTCTATAGAACCATTTAGGTTCCACTACATAAACTCTTGCCGATATCACTTTTCTTACTTTAAGTAGTTGTTTCATTTTACAAAGCCTTGACTATCGGCAATCTTTTCATCGACAAACAATAAAAAGTATTTCATGTCCCCGATACATTAACTTCGAGTAGGCATTGTTTTAAAACATTCCATTTGTTTTATCTCTTTTCTCCTACAAGTCGGAAGGTTTTCTTCAGATCTGTTTCACTTTAATTGTCTGTTTCTTGTTAGCAGAAACATAAAAACCATTTACCGTGACGTCTGGGTACGGCACGGACAAAACATATCAGCACGTTATTTTTCTGGTCTGTATCTGAAAAAAATTATCCGATTTTGGGTAATTGGCGCTTAACTTACTCAAATGGGAAAAGCTGTGCTAACAAAATCCTTGAAAACATAACAATGAACATGAGCTTAATTCAATACTAGGGACCACACAAAAAGAATAGCCGATTAAAATTCGTAAGAATAAAGTAAAGTATATGAATCTCGGAAATTGTTCTCCCTTACGATGACCATTTTATCATATTTAAGATTGTCCATCATTCAAAGTGTTTCGGCATTTTCATTCTGTTATAGCTTAAGCTGGGATGATGAGATCCAAGTAGACAGGATCAGGATGTTTAAGCGCTATCCATTTCTCGATGTTCCTATCCTTTAAATTCATAAAACATTAATTGCCACTTACGTTCACTGAAGACATAATTGTGATTGTGCAATCGTTTTAAATACACGACTTGTCGTGAAAATAAGCTTACAATCGTTTTTCACGCAACACATCTTATAGAAGATGGTGTATCTATCTAGGTGTTGAGAACTAGGTAATGCGATCACACATTGTTTGTATCTAATCCATGTCATTGGAATGTTTGATTGTGACGAGCCTCGATGTCATTTACAAGCATGACCAGTATAAAATAATGGTCAAGGTACCTACCATCTAGGCTTTAGAGTAAAATTACCAGTTATTCTAAATTTATACAGCTGCACTGTGAAATCTCGCTATTAAGACCGCTTAAATGATTTGCTAGTAACTTGATTAGTGACGTGGTCTAAAGTGTGGATGAAACAACCTTTGAACAATCATATGTAGACTGAATTTTGATGGTCTCTTTTTCGACGTGGTCCTTTGGCGAGATTTCACTGTATACGCAATTCAGTTAAAGAAAGTAACGAGGTTTGAGTAAGGCAATTCAATGTGACTCACTATAACTGATGCTGACAATTACACTGTAATTGGAATCAAAAGTCAGCACATGTCTACTTAGTCATTTCAGTGATTCCAATTCAAGTAAGCAAATTGCACTTATAATGTGTACAGTCATACTACTTCTGGCGATGTTCATAAAAATATTCCCCGCAGTTCACTTTAATTTTAATTCCTCGTTTGCCTTTGAATTCAAAACGTTCTCCTGAGATAATTCCTCAAAACACAATATCCTTGGTATAGCTTGAAAGTGTTCTCGTTTTTACGACTTTTAAAAACTTAAACTTTGGTAAATCCATTTGGAGCATTTGTGAATTAAGCGAAGATTCAACACTCGAAAAACAATCTTTATATGGAGAAATAGGACTTTGACTATCACAAACCCAATAACGTAAAATTTTAGTCATCTGACTATTATTGTATATTCATGTATCACGTATAAAGCACTTATTACCTTGTCCATATTGTTCGTTGTTGTTTAACGTCCCACTCAAGAATATTTCACTCATATGGAGACGTCACCGTGTGCCGGTGAAGGGCGACAAACGTCACCGTGTGTCGGTGAAGGGCGACAAATTTTGCCTGTGCTCGGCACTGCTGGCTCTTTAACGTGCCAACACCTACTGTGACACGGGACCTCGGTTTTTACTGTCTCATCCGAAAGACAGGGACGGCCAACCGCGGAGTGGCACTGTGGGAATCGAACCCCGGGCCCCTCGGCTCGAAGTCGAACACGCTAACCACTCGGCCACGGAGGCCCCTGTATCAAGTGTAAAGCACTTATTACCTTGTCCATATTGTTCGTATGAACTCGTGAGCTGTAAGCCTATCTTTGACGACAAAAATTGAATGTATTCAAACTTAAAGGTCTCCAAAGCACAGCAACCACTCATGGGCTCAGTAACTAGGGTACCTTGAACGAAACGGCAAAAGGAATGGAGGTTATTGTGTCAGCCAGGAGAGCTTTCTCCTCCATGGCACCTGGTCCCATCTATTTCAGAGGTCCATGTTTGTCCAGTACTCACCATATTTGTATATCATCTCCTGATTCCTTCGGCGATTGATACCTTGGCATCTGTGATTGTCTTATTATGACAGAATAGTCTATAGTTACTAAACAAAGGCAACATTTTAAAATGATCTGGTTTGATTCCTGTTAAAGACTTCGATTGAAATATATTTCATTAACTCTGGACTGTCAACATGCCTTCTGGATCGATTACCCTGTCGACTTATAAATTAGAGGGGGAAACCAAAAGCCTTAAGTGCTATGTCGTATTAAGAAATTGCAATACAACTACATGTACATGTATAACATTGTATTCATTATTTACCCACAGACTCCAATTGGTGATATTGTGCACTGAGGTGTGCGAGTTATGATAAATAATATGATAACGATTCCATCTTATGACAAACACAGCATAAAAACTAGATTTTACCACAACATCGCTGTCAAATTATTAAAAATAGATCAAAAATCACTTGCCGCATGTGACTTCATACATTGGACATTCACACATGACACATTACATTCAATAAGCTGCTCTATGCTTGACGTGATGTTTCGACGAACAACTACAACTTCTACTTTTTCGTAAATCCAGGGAATATCCTAGACTTTTAGCCAAAAATAACCCAAGAATTTCAGCCGGTTGATGTTTTATTGGCCAAATTAGCATTTAAGCATCTGTGAAATATGTTTCATAATAATACAGAATATCTAAAAGCCGTACATCTTAAATAATTTCATGTTGATTTTTGTTAAACACATATCGGGTTAAAAAATTCATTTGATCATCTGAAACCCTGGGTTAGAGACCCTTTTATATGTTGTGACATAAGAAAAATTAGCTAGAAAATTAGTCAATAACGATTAACTACATGGTAAGCCCTGGAATTAATTTCGGTCATCAGGGAAGTTTAGAGTCCGAATCTCCTGTTTCAAGAATTTATGAAAATGAAAACCCTATACATTTGTGTAATATTAACCTTGTTATATTGTTGGGTGAAAGTGTTCTGTTTCAACACAGGGCGTTCTCCTTTCGTTTGACTAATAGTATAACATGTCTTATTTCTGAATATCAGATAAAATTCTCCTTTTTTTCAACAGGACACACCCTTCTTTATTTATGTGTACTTATCTCTCTGAAGTTGTCGATTTCAGAATATTTCAAGTAAACGATACCTCTTCTGTGTGACTATATTCATAGTTTTCCGTAAATTTGAGAGACACGATTTATCAGCAACATGCGTATATAATTGACTTCTCTCGTATCATGTACATAAAAAGCCGAAGGTTGTAATAATTAAGTTCTGTGAGCAAGATACAAGTTTAGAATCTAAACGCAATGCAAAAAGTCGTAGATGTAATGAGCCAAGTGGTTATCAGATCTAGCAATGCTGGAATATTGCTCCAGATTCTAATTATACTCTCAAAGAACCAATTAGATCTACTCTATTTAATTTTTATTTTAAGTTTGCAGTCCTAGTTACATGTTCTGAAAACGAAAATCAAAATTTTATCATTGCATCTGAGTAATCTAGAAGGATATATGAAGAATTGTTGTTTGGATTCCATTTAGAAATCAATTTTTTTTTTAAATGTATCGGATGTCTTTTTTGGACAATTCCATTTTTATATTTTAGGCTTATGTTATTGATTGCTCCTTATGCTCATGTGGGCGATAACGGCCCATCTGGGCATCCTGTTAACTCTGTTGGCGATGGCCATAAAGCAAAACCTATATAATTTCTTTATCTTCCAGTACGTGGGCATACAAATTGTGCAGTTGTATAAGTGTAGGATATAGCACGTAATACTTGCTGATATAAACCTTCTCTTTGTCAAGTCATCACGGTCTCGCTCCACGACAGCAGAAAATGATGATAAAGAAGCACGCTTACTCTGAATGAGTGTCAAATCAGAATATGCCATTTACGGGAAAGTTAGATGGTGCACTAACAAGGATGCCTTCACAATATCCACGCACTTAAGCCTTCTTATATGTAGAAAGTATAAATCTGCAAAGTTTTCATCAAATTTGATAATCATTGTTCAATAATATGACATTTTTCTTTTGAAACAATAACGAATGTCTTTTGCTAAGTCAAACTACGTCAGATTCCAAAAGTGTGACTTTGAATCTTGTTGCATTCCGATGTGTTTACTGAAATGGCTTTTTCATGTCTCCGTCGCAATAGAAATAACGAAATCACAGTGATCATTCCATCTTAGATATTATTATATATGTATATCTTTTTTCTATAAATAACTACATGGGCATCAGGACAAATCGTGATGTCTGATGGAAAACATATCATTTAATGGTTTATTTAGGACACGTTCAATCTTTCACAAGTAGTTCCCTTCTTAGCCGCCGTCACTCATGGTTGACACGATGGCAGTACCAAAAATTCTCCTGCGGAGCGGGAGTTGCTTGCCCTTCCAGAGCACCTGAACTCACCCCCGGTTTTAGTGGGGTTCGTGTTACACTATTTTTAGTTGTGGGTGTATTTGTGTATTTCTGCTCGTAATTTTGTCTCCTTTTTGTTTTGGCTACGATTTTGTCTGTAGTTGACTTGTTCTATTTGGAATGTCCCTTGGTATCTTCTATTACACCCATTTTAAAGACAGAAGGAGAGTAAAATCATTTTCATTTTCTTCGATAATTCTCAAAAGTCTAAAATTTAATTTCAATTGTACATGTACTACTGTTTAAGCGTTCCTTTCTTAATTTTATGAAGTGAATGGTTTTCACGATGTCATCTGTCGGACAGGAAACCAGCATTGTTTTGTTATTGGCGCCAGCTTTCAACCTTCATTGGCGCTAAAGATCCACAGCAAGTATAATTATTTTGAGGTAGACCTAGGACATAAACCAACATTTTAGTCATATACATGTATATGTATATTCGAAGTGGTAAGCATATGCAAAATCAGTCAGTCTAGACTATATGGTTCAATAGACTTAGAATTAAGCTGGTTGAAGTTCAAGTCCAGTTAGCGCCATCAATAATCTACGTGCTCTTCGATGTAGACAATGATAATCGGAGATCTGAGTCGTGGTTATCTAAACTAAGAATAATCTTGAGTTGCTTTTTGAATATAAAAATCTTATATAATTGTATAAAATGTAATATTAATGACTTACTAGAGACTTCGAGTACAGTGTTGTCTCCAGAAGTTAACTTTATCAAATGTGATGACATATGGTCGACAGCAACGTTTCAGTTTATCAATATTTTGAAATTTCATCCGTACCGTATTATACGATAAACGAATCAATAAGGACGATAACCAGAAAACTAAATCGATTTCATTTGTACCATATGCAATAACACAAACTTCCGTGATGCTCAACCCGGAAGTGGCAGCCCAATAGTATGTACATTTGGAGAACAATATTGGGGTGTTTCGTGCAGCGTGTCAAGTATTTGACGTGAAAGAAAGGAGCTCTTCTTAAGGCCGTGTTGATATTTCGAAGCTGCTATTTCTCTGCAAACAAGTAACAAGAGATTAACTATGTTCGTTATGATAACTTAAAATAGAATATGTGAAAATGGTGACGTCGAACTCATCTCTCCCAAATAGCTTTACTAACATCTAAAATATCATTGTGCCGTGCTGTTTAACTTTACGTGTCATATGTTTTGAAATACGGTATTCACAATAAAAAAAGGTATTTGAATGATGATTTTCGTTTGTGATCATATTCATATATGTCAAAGAGCACGTGGGGATACAATCTATTGTATTTGATGCTATGTAAATATGTTCCAGCAGATCTTCTGGTCAAATTGTACTGGTGTAAATTCATCTTAAACAAGTTTAAGGAAACCCTTTTGTCTATTAGTACTATTCACTCTAAGTCGTGGTGTCAGAGAGAGAGAGAGAGAGAGAGAGAGAGAGAGAGAGAGAGAGACATGGTAAAACTAAGCCAGACACAGGTGCGCCATATGTTGCAGATCAGTCTAGTTCCTGTTATTAGAGTTAACCTCATTAGTCTCTTTATAATTGACAAAATTAGATACACTTATATCAATATCACGAGTATAAGACATACGGTTCAGATAGCTCTGAAAATGATTAAGAGCAATTGTATGTTGGAATATTGGATAGGCTTACCTCAAATTACACCCCTGGGCCCTAGTACATGATTACACTTTCAAGAGGTATTAGCAAGCACTGGACATTTTCATATACATATATAATTATGCAAAAGTTATGCGTACAACACGGATGTATGAGCTTCTTCGTGAAGCAAGTGTGTTTTAAAGTAGAACATCATTGCACTACACTGTACATAAAATGCCTTCATTTTCAAATACCGATTCCATAGCTCCCCCTTTTCTAATCCCAATTTCTTTGTGACCTTGTATTCGCCAGTTTAACAGCTGTTTGTGCAAATAGGCTACACAAAATTAAAGATGATGCACATAATAATTTGTTTTGATTTCTGTTAGAGATTTGGATTAAGGATAGTGAGAAATTTTGCAACACACAAGAAACCGTATATTTTGTGTAAAACCAGTTTTTACAAAACCGAAAAATGTTGGCATGCTTGCGAATTACTGGCTTACTCATAGTATAAACTTACTATACACATTCGCGATATGGATCTTGTGTGTTGAAAAGCCAGCAACATTGTTTTGTTGAAAACAAATAAACATCTCGTAGTTCCTGGAATGCTCCAACATATATCATACATTCAAATGGAACCTGCGCAGATCATAGACAGCAGGATGGTTATGCCGTTACTTCTGCACTCAAGTTATGAGAAATATGCATGTGTATGTTGATATAGGAATTATGCTTGTAATGTTGTAATTACAAATATTATGTGACGTAACAAAGATGCACGTGGAATTATACATGCATTAACGTATTAGCACAATATCCGCGGTCGTGTTGCTATAGGAGTAATGAGCTTTCATCCACGGCGAGAGCAGTTAATCTTACTTGTGCTCAATTCCATTTCATTGTACATTTTCATGTAATAAAATATGTTTAATCTGTAAGATTCATAAAACTTTCTTTCATGTTTAGATGGGGAGGATACGAATCTTGTTTACTTTCTAGTGATACTTTTAGTTTTGTGTTTTACACATACATTATTGTATTAGTAAATCCTCGGTTCTCAATGGTGTATGCGCCCGTAGTTGTTCAGCAAAGAGTAAATACCATTTGGAACCGAGGATGTTATTAACCGAGTCTCATCCTAAGGAGGTTGGACTTGAACTCAAATGTTTCTTATCTTCACTACCCTTGTCTGAGACAAAAGTCTCGTTCTAGATTTTGCAATATACTTTTAGAGCTAAGTGAAAGATTGTGGGCAGGTTTGTAGGCAAAGGTTGATCAGAGAAATCAAATATAACTCAAACAAAAGAAATGTTACTCAAACTCGAAGTGTAGTTTGCTAAACATAATTGATTATACATATGTATACTTTCGACAAAAGAGAAACGTTATTCTGGAACCCACTGGTATATGTCATCTAACCGGCGTAGCCACGTTTGCCTGACCCACAAAATATGCTTTCGGTTCTGACGACGAGCTGAAGTTGCAATTCCACTTATTCTAAGAAAATGGCGTCAGAGACATTATTATAGCTCTTGTAGCATAAAGCAAAACTGCCAATACGTAATGAGACACTCCTTGTTGCGGCGACATTGTACTTCTTGAAGAAGTGTAATCGACAGCATTTTCACTGTTAAAATTAATGTCTATACATTTTGTATCTACTCTCTTTTGCATTCAGAGGGTTCATGATACATGTATAACAAAATTCAGTTGATGCGGTGTTACTTATTCATTCTAGGGATTTTTTAAAACATAGCATACCTATAAACCTGGCATGAAACCTTGGCTTTTACTATCTGTAGCACATATAACATATTGGGGGTTCGATACTTTAGGTGTCGTCAGCTTATCTTTTAGTGTCTTGGAATTTAACGATCCATAACTGGCAAGTTAAGTGTGTAGGTGTGTGGGAGAAGCTGGTTTACATAAAAAGCCTCCCCATGTGCTCTTTTCTCATTTCGATATCGAGGATGAAATGAACATGTATATTGAATTATGCATGTGTTCTTGAAAATTAATTTAAACTGATTAATGTAAAGTTTGCATGTTTTATGATCAGGTTCGGACCTTCGAGAGACGCAAGATAATATAATATGTGGTTGAGTGACCAAGAAAACAAATACGCATAGTTAAAGTTATCTCAAAGTCAAACGATCAAGCCGACCACCCCAGACAACATGAGCCATCAAGATCTACATCGGTGTAATTACTGAAGTATGAAAATAATAAGAGTGAGAAGTAAATCGCCTACGAACCGTGAAGTTTTAAAATCTGAGGAGAACTCGTAGTAAAGGCTAGACAGGAAGTACCACGTTTATGACATATGACACCGTGCTAAAGTAAGTTAAAAGTATCTGAAACCCAATCCCTCCTTAAATCCGGACCCTCCTTATCTTCCTTGACAATAAGATCTATCTCCAAACAGTAGATACATGTATATGGCATTATTTCCAATAGAATAAGTTTGTGTCGTTTTGATATAAGTGTAGTGAAATTAATATTGTAAACTGTACTAGTAAAATTTCGCAAATACAGTAATAATTTTCACCAACTGATGAGGTTTTCCATTTGTTAGTGAGGTTTTATTTTCGCGAGTAACTTAAACACCTACGATACTGTTGGGTTAAACATGGGATCTTGAATTTTATTGTTTCATCCGGAGGTCGGATACGGAGGGACAACATTACTGCATCTGTAAAATAAAGCTTATGCTCTATTAGCTATACTACTTGTTGACGTTACGCTATTGCAGCTTAGATACTACAAGCTTTGTGTAAAATATTTTTATTGCAAATTCAGTCATGTGACTGCACCACCTGTAGTTTTATTCGGTAATAAGTAATACACGCAATTATTTGTTCTAATTGACTTTAGGTAACTCGAATAATCTTGAGGTCGATGTACTACCAGATTTAATTGGAAATGCCATGTAAACAGAACTTTCAGTATTGTGTTTGAAAGTACGTTTGCACTAACTATTAGGGTCTGTAACTTTTTTTTGTGAGTGTTTAAAGTCACGGATATTTGCGTATAATACATCTACAACCAACAACACAAATTGGCGGGGCTGAATTGAAAACTTTCAAAAAATAAATAAATAAATAAATAGATAAATAGATAAATAAATAAATGAATAAATAAATAAATAAATAAATAAATAAATGCATCCAAAATCAAAAGATTTCGTTGATCCGTGCATAAGTCACAAACCTAGTGTCCTTTCTGTTGTAGCGGTATCTTATTTTATCAAATAAAATATTCAACATGACTACTGAAATAATATATATGTCAGAATTCTGACTTGTCTTAACTCCTTCCCGTCTTGGCGTTTATAGCCAACAATGCTTTGTCAAAGCTTCTTCCATTGTCATTGTTGTTGGAAAACACATTCAAGAATCTCTTACTCATATGGTAACGCCATCAAGTATACGGTATTCTTGTTGTAGGACTTCAATTTATTGGCCTACGCTCGACATTTGGGGACAATGAGCTATTGTGATACGGAAGCTCAGGTTTTGTTGTTTCTTCAAAGGGCAAGCAACAAAGCTTCCATAATTCAAATGTAGTGCAATATAGATGCATAACTTTCCAATCTATGAAACTGACAAAGTCAAACCAAGTTTAGAATTTTCAATAAATTCCAAACTTCATTGAAAACAAAAGTTTTAGTTAGCTGTGACTGTATTCAAAGTTCAAACAATAATGTAACACCTTGTTGTCATTGAGCCAGAATTCGGTCCTGTGCTCTTTATGGATTTCACAGTAAATATAAATCGGCAGACGACAAAGAAGTCTTTCATTTTCGGGTATACTCGTTTATTAGGGGCTGCTTTCATAGCAACCACTTCGCGTATTGTCAGGGATTTTATAGGAGTTATAAAATAAACCTCGAGGCTTGTCTATCATTAAACAAATATGACAAATTCCTCCCCAACGACTATTAAACAGGCCAGTAATAACCACAAGACCATTGATACTATATATCTGCAGATAAAGACATATTTTCAAAGATATAGGTATCGCATAGCGGCGAACACGTGTACAAGGTTCTAAATATATGTGCATTTCAATGAAAATTGGTGAGGATGTGTGTAGTTTGGGCTCCTGTCGCCCAATTTCTGGTGGTTTCTATACTAACTAAAAAATTTGTCTAACATGGAATTTGCAATTTGCAGTGCTGTAAGCGTAAATTAGAATATGCCTAAGCTGTGGCAAGAGCCCCGTCTGTGTAGAAACGAATAAGAAATAATTTTTGCAAGTAGGCTATTTTGAAGGCGTCTTATAACATCGATTTTCGTGTAAACAACAAAAAGTACTTTAGAAAGTTAGTAATCGAAAATTTAACCCGGGCATTAAAATTCGGAGGAAAAGAACTGAGCTGGAAAAAATAAAACTTATATACAACAATAGGTAAGGTACGAGTAAATGCCACCATGCATGCTGTTGTTACTCATTATATACGTGCAATTATTTGGGCAATTAAGGCAATGTATGTTATGCACATATTTTAATCGCTACATTAGCAATTCTTCAAGAATAGCAGATGACAGGATCAGCACTTCCGCCAATCAAGCTTTGGATACCCCTCTCATATATTTATACTTATCAAAGTAACTAACTAGACAATCAACAAGTATTCTATACTCCAATTTTATCCGATAAAATTCCAGCAGTGCCAATATAGAGCACGGATATACAATGCCTGCCTCTGTCTTGTTATTTGTAGATGCGAGTGTAAATGTTTGCCTTGTGGCTCTCATGAAAGGAATATCATTTGTCGACACGAAACAAGCAAACACAGATGCCCAAAGTATGTAAGACAGCGTGGCGGGACGTCCCGATACTGACACAATTATTACTTATATAAATAACCACGATAACGTGTGCATAAAATATAGCAACGACTAAAAAAGATCAACACTTACCGGTATCCCTGCCCAATGTGGCGTCTCTCTAATCTTGATGGAGTTTGTCACGTAAAAATAAAGGTAGAAGGCCACACCCGTTATTGCAGCTCCAACCAACAGCTGCAGGATAACAAGAAACAACTTCAATGTACAGAACTCGCGACAGAATCTCTTACAGCCGCCACTACCTGACCGCTGGTATCGTGGCTTAGGTCTGTGGCTTCTGGAGACATCTTGTGGTACTATACTCTGTGGCACAGTGGTATTGAGGCCACTCAACATGGACTGTTGCATATACAGTCTCAGTTCCGGGGTGCTCCGAGCTTGACGCTTGGACCATTTTGGGCCCGTGGAATAAAGATACAAGGACTTCAGCGAAGACGCTGAATGAGCCCTCTGACGACCGTCATCCATAGTTATCTAGAATTGATTGATACTGCAAGTAACATATATATAAAACTCAACATAAAAATCGAATTATGTGAACATACCGAGCCTTGTAAATCATTTGCTCACTATATGTCGACCCAGTGATGGTTGTTTGATGTGTAACATGTGTTGAAACTCAATTCACTGGCGTTTAAGAGATAATCGAATTTTTCGTGTAGTTCGTCGTCAAAATCCCCACAAAAGAAACAAAGAAACTAATTCCGGGTAGATCTACATCTAATCACTCTTTTGTCATCAAAGATATACAAGTATTCCCTTCAACGACCTAAATCCACACCAAAATCATCAGAAAATATTCCAAATACACTATCCTCAGGGCATACACAATTTAATGATCTAATAACTTATCCTCGGTATAACGCATTATCACCTGCGATATCCCTTCACTCGTGGTCATCGGTCAATTATTATATCAAAGATACACTCTCCAAGGGTACTTGTTAAACATACATGTATGTTCATAAGATACTTATCTGAAATAAAAAAAAATCTCCTTATTGTAAAATCCGTTTGTGAAAATTCATCTCCGGGGCGGCATGTTATCACAGAAAACAATACAGTTCTGTAAAAGTTCAAGACAACTTGCTTATAAACATACACACAGCACCGATCGCATTCCCTAGCGCTGATGGAGTACAAATTCTCACGCAGTGGTCGTTTTGAGTATTTGATGTTTCTTTAGTAGTCTCGTGTTGTTATTTTTATCTCTGATGATAATATCCTGGTTGTTCGCCGATGTTTACAAGGAGGGCTACGGTTTCACTTTGTGGGACACTTACATAGGTAAAACATGTACATGTAAACATATAGGTGTAAATGATATTTCTATAGCCTACCATACGACGGTCGTCATCACTAGTCTGTCATACTTGGCAGTTCACCTAGTTATGAGTAAACTGGGCTATTAATCTCCACAACTTTCTTGTTCATGCCCACACATTTCTCCGCTTACTAATGAACTTAGATTTGCATCTACCCCCTTCAGAAATATAAACGTACATGTGACTGAACATAGACCTAAGGTACATTTACCTGTGCAAAATAACGATATATGGGAAAAGTCTACATAGGAGAAATCCACGGGAATATTTTAGAAAGTTCAATCAACTGGATTTTTGCCCTCCCTGACCGAAGAATTTAAACACTTGTAGAGCTAATATATGATGTCGGCGTGCATGTATAAATCATTTTTGTATATATTTATTAGCCGGACATGTGAATAAATAAATCTGATATACATAAAGGACCAGCGATGTCTGGGACGTCCTTTTCATCTTTCGACAAGATTACAGTGTAGCCATGTACATAACTATGTCAGAAATGCAATATTAATCGTATGGAAGGTAGAACTATGTCAAATATGCAATACCGCTCATGTGGAAAATTGCCGATACGGTAAATTTACGCTAAAGCCAAAACGACAGCACCGCCCTATACCAACACCGTGACAGGGTTAAACTCATATCATATGACGTAAAGTGAAACTTCTACATAACGGCCTCTTTGGTTGGTAGTGTCTTTGCTTAACGTCGCACTCAAGAACCTTTCACTTGGAGACGTCATCGTGTACAGGTGAGGGGCGACATTTTGCCTATGCTCAGCACTTATGGCCATACAGTAGAGAGGATTCTTTAACGTGCCAATACCTTCTGTGACACGGGACCTCAGTTTTTACAACCTCATCCAAAAGACAGGGACAGCCAACCGCGACGACGTGGCTTGGGCTCGAACCCCGGACCTCATGATTCGAATTCGAACATGCTAACCACTAGGCCACAGCGGCCCAACGACCTCCTTAGGGACACAAGAAAATCGGACCTTTAAAAACGGGAGATGTTCTTTACATAGAGGTTGATCTGTACACAAATGGTAATACCACGGACGGTAAAACACGGCATTTGTGATCAGGTGGTCTTTACATATAAGTGGTCACTTAACCGGTTAAATGTACGTGGTTTAACGTTTTTCATGAGTTCAACTCATGGTTACACTCAATTACAGAGAGTCATCGTGACTTTACGGTGGCATAATCGTCCAGGACTTCAAATCGTCATGAGCCGTAGGTCGGCGAAACTGCGATTGGCGGCTAGGTTTTAATGTCCTTCGGTCGAGGAAGTAAAGGCGAAAATACTCGGTGTTGGTCCGTGAAAAGAACCTTCACTACTCAAATAGCCCAAATTACCGAGCACTGGTAATTTGAAACATACATGCAGTGACGTTTCCACATGAGTGAAAACATTCAGGTGAAATCGAATGTAATATAAATTGCTCTGAAAATGTGATATTTCTTGATACTGCTCGCGTGATTAATTGCGTCTCTCTCTCACTCTCTCTCTCTCTCCCTCTCTGGCGATATGAAAGCTTACTTATTGTAAGTTACGGTATTACTTACACAGTGCACTTCATCTGACTAATTTGGCACTGTAATGTTTCAAGTACGATATGAGCTTGGCGTGGGCCACTTTATCTTAAGTCTCGTATTACACCATATGTGATTTTAACATCTGATGAGGCAGAGCAAATGCTTGTGGTACTAATGCATTTCCATTTAACGCATTAAAATCTGTAAATCGTGGTTTAGTGTTATGGATGCGGTAATGAGATATATATTCGTATATCCAGTAATTTGTCTGTGTTCTACGCTCTTGTAGGATAATTATACAAAAGGATTGTATTACATAAAATCTCAGCCTTAAAACCACTACAGTAAAACCTGCTTTAATGACCGCCTATTAATAAAGACCTCCTGGACACAAATACTTTTTGTTTTTCCCAATACATGTAGTATCGATTGTGTACTAACCAACCTCTAAATAAAGACCGCCCACTATAAAGGCCGATTTTATTGTGTTCCCGGGGAGGTCTTTGTATATATACATGTATATACACAAGTTTCATTTTATATTAGATACATTATTTGGGCTTGAGTGTGAGCCCAGGGTAGGCCCAAGTGTTCGCTGATCCATTATCTATAGACCCTCGAGATAGCCCCCCCCCCCCCCCCCCCCCCCCCCCCCCGACTAGTATTTAGTACATCACATGATGATTTCTTAATTTACTATTGGATAACGACGTGAATACTATTTCGTTTCAAGATGATATAAAACTATTCATTATTTCTTGTTTTTGGAAACAAAAACACACACAAGTGATGTGATGTACTAAATCTATTATGGACCTTTCCCTAGCGCCAGTAATGGCAGTATATTATAACATACATGTACATTTAATGTA